>JAVJIF010034075.1:0-162349 GCA_038442645.1 Agave tequilana | reverse complement strand
TAACCGAATCAGGCCTTGGGCCAAACTTGGGTGGTGATGTGTTTCTAGTCAACCTAGATGAGTTAGGGTCTCTTGACCACACTTGCATACACAAACACAATCACAATCAAAACAAGTTTACCAATAGTCAACAAGAGTAATCAACCAAGCCTAGTCTAAGGTATCCTTGACCTAGACAACTCCTAACTGGTTGATTGTCCACAGGAGGTATAATGTAGTCTTTGACCACAAGCTAATCAGCCAGGTCAGGGTAAGATTGGTGAGAGGTTATCCGTCAAAGACGTTCCTTAATTAAGTAACCACCAACCTTCAGGCTTTCGGCCCTTAATCCCCTTCCTAGACACTGATTTGGTAAGAGTCAAATTCTATCACCTTCCCCCTTAGGATAATCTCCTAGTGAGCTCGAGATGTCCCTAAGGCCAACGTCTATTAGATTTTACTTAGGCTTAGTTTGTGCGTGCTTGGAGATGGTTTGTAGTCTAAGAAAGGGTAATGACTTCCCCACCTTATCTTGATTTGGGTTTTGCCCTTAGAATTTTTTGTGCAAAGTGTGCAAGATACAGAAAAGTAACATTCAAAAGCAAAATATCACCCAATAATATTCCTAAACATATGCTATGCATGCGTACCTTGTCTCCAGCTCTCTTCAACAGTAATTGTAAAATAAACGTAATTAGATAAATGCCTAGAATGCAAGCCTAAACGTTTTTTAAGTAATTAACAATCACTCAAATTACTGTTAGATTAAAATAGGGATTGTGAATAGCAGATATAGCAAGAATATAACACACAAAAACTTAATTTTTGCAAGCAATATGTCCTGCAAAAAAAAGTTTTAGTAGTCCCACAAAAATTACAACTTTTGCGATGGCAATTTCTTGAAATTCTGTATCCTACTTTCGAGAGTAAGGGTACAGAATACCAAGTCTTCTCCTCCAAAGCTTGAATGCTAGATCTGAATCTTGAAGTCCATGAAACAACACACTAAACTTGTTAAAAACAAATACACCGTTCCCTCCCCGGCAATGGTGCTAAAAATTGATTGTCAAATCAAAGAGTTAAGAGATTTACCGTGTAGCTTTAGGCTAACGGGTCGTGTCCACGAGGAGGAATGCGATGAAAGCTTTTGGTGTGTTTTGTTTAAAAAGCTAAGAATGGTGCTCATTTTTTAGTTGAAAAGAAGAATGGAGAGAAGGGAAGTGATTAAAAGAGAAATTGTAAATTTGGAAAAGGCTTTGGAAAGGTGAATTTTGTATAAAGCTTGAAAAGTGATTTGTTATTTTTTTTTAATAAAGAATAGAATCTGGCTCACTATCTCACTACTCAACTATTTGTTCTGCTATTAAAATCTTTAGTGCCTCAACTTGATTATAGGCAAAACTTAAGGTTGACTTTAGAAAGTTTGAAGTAAAGCATATAAGATGGTTGGAAAAGTTAACTCTTTTCTTTAAGAAACCGTCTTGAGTCGAATGTTAAATAATTAAGAAATTCAAGTATGAGATAAAAACAAGTTCAAGAGACGTTTTTAAAAGAAGTAGGAGTTTAAAATGCAAACCCGTCCTCATGCGCCTTCAAGAACACTTTCAAAGAAGAAAGGATTTAGTTTAGGCATGCAAATGATTCATTGGGTCTTTCTCATGAAAATCAAAAAAGAAGAAGAATTGGAGAGAGGTACAATAGTGAGCCCAGAAAATGAAATTAGTTACTCATAGAATACGAAAAACAATTCAAGTAAATGAAGCATGACATACCATGAAATAGAGTGGGAAGAGAGAAAGTTTGTTCCTTGTATTAATGTCACTTCAATCTTCAGGTTACAAGCACTCAATTTCTCTCTCTCACAGGTATTTGATCTGAACTATGAATTACAAAACAAAGTTACAACTTCTATACTATCTAACAAGGAGCCTAAAACCTTAAAGAATAAACAAAAATTTTAATCCTAGTCTTCGCCCTTTTCTTCTCTGTTGAACATGGTATTTATAGGGAAAAAACCAGATAAGTGAGTTGTGAGAAGATTGGGGAGCAAACACTCCCCCAACAACCTTCAACAAGCCGCAGAAACGCAGCTAGGGCCGCTGTAATGGCCAGATGGCCACACCCAAATGGGCGTAGCTTCTGGTTTGGTGATTCTCCCATATCTTCTGCTAGTTTTCTCGTTTCTGCTCCAGGATTTGACGAAACAGCTTTGATTATTGACTTTAACTGCTTGATTTGGGGGATTCATTTCAACCGGTTTTCAGCCTCTCTGATATGCTAAGATTTGCCCTGATTCCTTGATTTCAAACTTATTTGAATTAAATTAGAATTTGTTGGGCTTTTGGGCTTGTTTCTCTTTCCTTTCTTTTAGCATTGGGCCTACATTTAACAAAGAAGAAGAAGACTTATTAATAGGATTTATTAGATAAAAAGTATGATAATGTGACAATGTATATGCAATATATGTGACTTATCATTAAGTCCAATATAAGTCTTCGACAACTCATCATGCTGAGGAGAATAGCATGGTTAGCCCAACTTAAATGGTAGTTGGTAAAGGCACACCAAATCTGTTGATAGCTGAGGGTTTGCTAAAAATCCAAAGGGACTTGGTCCCATCCTCTCCTCCAAAATCTCCTACCAATTCTCACCCATAGAATGGTAGGACACAAAAATACCAGTGTTCATCTCCCTAATGAATGAACTGTGATTTGTCAAGTTAATATTAAACCTCTGACAAACCAGATTTTTCAATCCCCAGTAGATTCTGTCAAGTTAATATTAAACCTCTGACAACAAAACTCTTTAAAAAAATCCTCGCTGTTATGTTATTACTATACCTCTAACGGCAAATTTCCCATGTCCCTAGGAAATCAACGGTTGTCACGTTAATATTAAACCTCTGACAGTTCAGTTTACTTTCCACCAAAATCCTCTATTAATTCTCTTCCATAGAGTGGTAGGTCCACAAATGCAATCATTGCTATGTTAACATTATACCTCTGACAATGAAAATTTTCAATACTCCCTAGCGAGTACAAACTTCACTTGTCTCTCCTCTACATGGAGTAGCAAGTCTTCAAATTTGTCAAGTTAACACTACACATCTGACATTCTAAATTTCACTTGTCAATTCTCATCAACAGAATGACAAGTCCTCAACATTGCTCCTATCGCAAACCAAATTTGTCAAGTTAATACTACACCTCTGACATTCCAAATTTCACTTGTCAATTCTCATCAATAAAATGATAAATCCTCAACATTGCTCCTATCGCAAATCAAATTTATCAAGTTCAAAATTACACCTCTGACATTCCAAATTCCACTTGTCAATTCTCATTGATAGAATGATAAGTCCTTAAAATTGCTCCTATTGCAAACCAATTCTTATCAAGTTCAAAATTACACCTCTGACAAATTACTGTTAAGTTTAACACCATACTTCTAATAGTGATTAAGTGGCTGCCAAGTTCAACATTAAACCTCCGGCAGTCATTTTCCCTCAGGCTTCCATATCGAAACTGAGATGAGCGATGTTAAGTTTAACATCACACCTCTAGCGTCTAGTTCATTGCTAAGTTCAATAATACACCTATGACAATGACTTTCCTCGAACTTCACTATTGAAGTAGAGATGACCAATGCCAAATTCAAAATTACACCTCTAGCATTACCTTCACTGTCAAGTTCAACGTTACACCAATGACAGTGATGTTTTCAGTCTTCCCAAATGAAGCTGAAATCCCCATTGAATCAAGTTAATATAACACCTCTGACCCACATTTCTGTCAAGTTAATATCACACCACTGACAGTCATCTTAAATTCCCAAAATGGAATTTTTTTTCCAATGTTGACTTGTTAAGTTAATTATCGCATTTCTAGTAAGTCAAGAGTTTCTACTTCTATGTGTCTGATTTTCAATGCAAAAAAGAAAAAAGGAATTTAAGACATATCAGAAGACAAGAGAAAGTGTCACTTTCATTTATGTTCAAACATATGAAAGTGATACAAGACGCTCTCTTATATAATAAGATTGAATGCTACAATAAAGGAGTACAAGGAAGTCCCTCTCTCAGAGCGAAAGGTTGCACTCACTCCTCAAGACATCTACACCGCTCCAAATACAAGATGTTTGAAAGAGCGCTAAAGAAAGGCCACTTTCTTCCTCCATTGGATCATGTCGCAGTTGATTAGTGTTGAGATGATCGGATATTGATTACACCATAATGCATGATATAAACATGGAGAAGCCCATCGCTAACTGAGAACAATGGAGTTTCTCAAGGTCGAAATGTAGAAGAACATTCAAATTCTACCCGACCAAGGTGTGGGCTGTAATCCTTTGTTGATGAACATCTCCACCACCAGAAAGTCATCTAATGAGCACAGGTTTTTCGTCAATGTCACTTCTGGGGGTAAGATTGGTGATGGGAGGATCCGAGACCATACAGGTGACGTCCTCTTTCCCGTGACCTGCAAAAGGATCATACCTACCACCATACCCACTGTGACCATGACAAACCCGGGGCATTGCTGGTGCATCATGTCTAGTAAGGCCTTGACGGATGTCATTAACTGCGCGAATCCTTCTCGCCTATGAACAGGAGCCTTGACACCCCAAATGTTCGCCAACTGAACAAGTTCCTGGTCTAAATATTCTCCCATGAGCCCAGCGAAGATGCATAACTGCCAGAACCTACAAGAAGAAAAAAATCAAAAGGTTAAAATTCTGTTAAGGCAGGAACATAAAAGCTAAAGGGCAGACGCGGTTGAAGTTGTGAACTTTCGACGCAAGGATGACCCGTGCAGAAGGTTTAAATTCTGTTAAGGCAGGAACGTAAAAGCTGAAGGGCAGATGCAGTTGAAGTGTGAACTTCAAACGCGGAGTTGACCAGTGCAGATCTGAACGCAGTCTGATTTTAGACCCGCGTCTGATATATAAGACGCGAGGTAACCCAGACGCAGAGGTCGCCACACCCGTGTTTGAAAAACAGGGGCTGCCACTCCATATCCAGAGGTCTCAAAAGAGCTGAAATTCTCTAAGTCAAGAATTCAAATCGCGAGCCTTATGTATAAAAACTCACGTTTCAAGATTCAAGCACAGAGTCTATCACACTCGCGTTCAAAGGATTTGTGACTTAGAATTGAAAGTCAGCCAGTGTGCGCTTCATCAAAAAGTCTGAAAGACGCGACTACTGAACATGGGCGCATCAATCAGACTTCAAGAAAGATCAAGAGATCAAGTTTCTTCAATGGATAGGAAAATGGAAACTCAGTGGAGCTGAGTATTTCATGGCAACAAATGGTTCCTACTCGGGAAAGAATTCTCTAGAAGTTAAACTTTATGCATCAAGGCGCAACCATAAAAACATTTGAGGCGATACTTTTTGATCTTGAAATCACTTGACTGTGATAATCTTTGAAAAATATTAAAAGAAAGCATGAAAGCTTTGAGTTCTTCCTGTTCATTAGAACACATCCCCTCGAAGGGAAGAAGGACAAATTAAGACGAAGTCCCTCAGAGCGCATGCTCTCAAAGGGAAACAGTCTAAATAATAGACTGTTAAGGGGATGAGGCCTACTTATAGGCAAGCCATAAGGCTTACAATTAACGGCATAAAAATCAAAGCCATCAGCCTTAATTCCCGCACGAACATCAAAGTCTAATAAAGAGCTGACGCGTGGATTGCCACTTCGGGAAACATCGAAGGACACAAGTCCCCAATCGTCAACGCTGACTTGGCATTTAAAGATCTAACAAGATTTTTAAGACGAGCTGCATGTGACGCTTAGGAGGCTACGTCAGGCGCAACTCAAAGGTCGCGTCCACAAATCCGTGACCTATCATAAACCTAAGAGCCGCGTTCTTTTCTTTCCTACTGAAGAAGCTGCAATCGCGTCTCCTAAAATGGTTTAGAACTATGTCTCCTCATCAAGTTGGGTCCACCTTCCACTACTATTCGGGTTGCGTCTTCACACCAATTCACAAGACTTGAAGGCTGGGTCCTGAAGTCCACGTCCTTTCATGAACCTGAAGGCCGTGTCTCCTTTATCAAGAACGCAGGATCGCGCTTCAAGTTTGCGTCTCCTCAAGGGACCAGAGTCTCGTCTCATTTAGTCAGAGTCGCATCCCTAACAACCAGCGGAGACCCGCGCGTCATTCTTGAGGAGTCCAAAATTGCGTCTCTATTGTAAGATGAAATCTGCGTCTCAATCATGAACTCAGTACAGCTTGAGTTTGCGCCCTCTCAAAAAACCAGAGCCGCGTCTCTATTGAGTTGGAGCTGCGTCCTCACCAACCAGCTAAGACCGCGTGTCAGTCTTGAGGAGTCCAAAATCGCATCTCCACTGCTTCTTGAAGTCTGCATCCTGATAGAATCAAGGGCCACGTCCAAGGATCTGTGTCCTTTCATAAGCATGAAGGCCGCGTCCCCTTTATTAAAGAACGCAAATTAGCGCCTCAGAATCACGCCTTTTGTTTTAAGCCAGAGCCGCATCCTTATCAAAAAGGAAGATTGCGTGCCTTCCTTGATGAGCCTGAACTGCGCCTCCATTAATGAGTCAGAGTCGCGTCTCTCAAAATAGTGGCTCCACTTAAATAAGAGTCGCGTCTCAATCAAGAAACTCAGTGCAGCCTGAGTTTAGTATTCATGGCCGTACCTTATCAAAACGACTAAGGATTGCGTTTTCACAAACAGTCAAGGAGTACGATTATGAAAACTGAGTTCATCTACAGGCAGCAAAGAGTCTGAAAGGATAAAGATGAGACAAAATTTTGAGGACTTTTATTATTTGACTCAAAAATGATAAAAGTAATACAGACACTCTTATTTGACAAATAGAGTGTTAGAAAAAATGGGACAATACAAAAAGGAGAAGAAGGCTAATAATCCTACTTCGTCAAAGAACGGATTTATTCCCAGAGGTAATTCATCTCTTGCTGACGTGCTCTTTTAGCCTCCACCAGATTTGGACCCGCAACTCCTCCTCGGATAAAAATCTCTTCGTAACCAGTTGCGCCTAAAGAGACTCCAACATGGAGGAATGAGCAGTAAGGTTTTCCTGAACCTGCATCTTGGAAGTTTCCAACTCTTCCAGCCTTTTTCTAGCAACAATAAGTTTCTATTCATTGGCCTCAATCAAGGCTTGCACCCTAGCAATAGTAATCCGGGCAGTGGTGATAACTTGCTCTGCACTCTGGATGACGATTTCACATTCCTTTGAATCGCCAATCAGTCTTTGGTGGTCAGCTTGAAAGTATTGGAGATGGCAGGCTTCTTCAGCTATTTGCTCCTCTATCGCTTTTCTCTCATGTTCTTGAGCGGCGAGGAGCTTATTCAGTGTTGATCGAGCCTCATCCATTGAGCTAGTAGTCTCAAGGGTCTTGAGCTCCTTCAAATGGCTCCCCAGCTGTTCAACCAGCATCAGGCACGCCCTAGCCTGCGAAGGACTCCCAGTGTGACTGATGTTCTCGATTTGATTCTTGAGACGCATCCAGGCAAACTCAAAGGAACTGCCCCCGGAAAGAACCAAGTCGATGCAGGACCTCATGGAAGCAAAAAATTGTCGCACCATTTGGCGTGCTAGTTCTTCCATAATGTCATTAGCTAGAGATAACCCCGCTGATGTACTCCCAGACCCCCTTTCAATGACAGAATGAGAAACGGGAATCAAGTCAACTTGTTCAGAGTTGAGGCCGACAATAGGCTCGTCAGACACTAAGGTTGTCGCCAATACTTCCGGGACAGTTATTGTTGTAGCAGCTTCTACAGTAACAGAAGCAACAGCAAACCCCACGGCACTAGGTTCCCCGGCCGAAGTTTGAGCTGTGCTATCTTCTGCGCCAATGCCTGCCGTGGGATCGTCCACTTGAGCTATCCCAGTGCTCTCTGCAAACCACAACATTAAATGTCAGTGGTAATAATAAAAAGGAGAGTATCCAACATATCAGTATTCTCTTACCATGTTGAAGATCTTAAGATGGCAAGTCCTTGGATAAGTCACTTGAGGATGAAGGCTCCCCAACCTCAGCGGTTGCACCCTCATGAGGCGTCCCAGTAGCGGAAGCTTCAAGGCCCTCCTGCTGGGCCAACTCCTAAATCATCTCCTCAATATGAAAAGAAGTTGTTGAGGATTCACTACCAGCAGCCAGCCCTATAGAAGAAGTTAGAAGAAAATGTTGGAACTCATTCCTAACTTAACAGGGAACCTGTTCAGGAAAACAAACAAAATACCTTCAGTAGCGGCAATCCTTGCTGTCAGCAAAACCATCACAGGGACGTATCCCTGTATCTCTTCCTCTGAGATATGCAAGAATTTGCTCGTATCAGGAAGAGTGGGTTCATCGCCAAATTGACTTCTTTTCTAGAATAATATCCATATTCTTCGGACAATGAAGACGAGAGCTCAACACAAGAGGTCTCGAGACCTTACCATTGAGTACCCTTATAGGAGGGCTGGGATCAATAACCTGTGAAGTGGGCATTAATACACTAGGAGACCCAGGTTGTTGCACCTCTACCCTTCTCTCATGAACTAAGGAAGGTTCAGGTTGAGTCGAGACTCCCGGATCTCAACACTATCTCTTCCCACCAAGTCAACTTCAGGTCGCTCGACCTCTTCAGCCATGAAGGGTTCATTCGCGAGCTCCCCCTCCTCCACGATCACAGGACCCCTGCTATGTAGAACGTGGGATCGAAGAATGGGGACTTCTTCCTCCTTTTCTTCTTCCTCCCCCTGCTTCTTAACACCAAGAGGAACTACCTTGGGCATTAAAGCTTCAGCCTCTGATTCCCTCCTAGCCTTCTTCGAGATAGGCTCACCCTTGGAAGCAGAGCCACGAGAACATTTGGCCACAGCCTGCCGACTTTTTTTAGCAGGTTGCCCCTTTGGTGCTACTGCCCTTGGCTCCATCCTGTTTCCCCTCCTGTTTCCCTCTCGGCTGCCTGATACTCGTCGATACCTCGCATAGTATGTTGGACTCCAACTTGTCTTTATAAGATGCCTTGGTGCTCTTAATGCAAGAGGTATTTATTTCAAAATCAGGCATCCTACTAGCTAGGGGACCATGTGCAGAAACTGAGGCTGGTATGACAGTTGGGTGTCTTGTGAGGCAGACTGAAAATAGCTTTTGTCACCCCAATTACACTATAGTACCACACCGGGCACCTTCAAATAAATTTTCACTGGAGCAGAGGCCTGCATTGGGGTTGCCGACATATAATTAATCATAGCCGAATTGCCGAGTAAAATGACTGGGCATGTAAGGCTCGATCGTACATGAATTTCCTTGCCGAAAGATCAGATATCCAGGTCGAATATTGATCAGCCACCAGAAGACTCCTGATGCCAGCATTGTGAAATCATCTGGTCCCGCAAGGTCGGCAAACTTATACCCGTAGGACGCACCAGCAATCTTAGAAAAGCAACGAATGAGCTGATAGTTCAAAATGTTCAGAATGCATTTTCAAACAAAGAACATGTAGTAGCAAAACTAGCTCGAATTCTTCAGCTTCTGCACGAAGGGAACAAAACCTTCGGAGGAAGGCACCGCCGTCATCAGGAAAGAGTAGTGCATAACGTACCAAGCTATTAGGTACGTGTATGGAACCTCGATCCTGGGGTTAGGGGTCTTCACTCTCGATCTTTCCTCCGAATCGACTTCTGGCCTGCCCTCAGAATCTATAATGGCCTCCACTTGGCATGACTTTTAACCAGAGCCCGTAATCCACTCTGAATTCTGCCATCATCATTGGAAAGAGAATGATAGACTTCCTGTCTGTAAGCAAGACAGCCGGGTACACTACATCGGCAACGATTACTTCATGCGGCAGCGTTGGCACCACACAACGCTTCAGCCATAGCATAAGAAAGCCCGCCAGTAAAGTACGATTAGAAATGGAAATTCAGGCCTGGTAATGAAAAATTCAAAAATCATGTCAAGTTTGAAAGTATCCTCATTCGATTCGTGGTGTAGGAGCTTGTGGAGGCATTAATCCTCTCAGCAATTTTCTCATCAGTGCAAGGAGCCGACTAGTCACTGGGCTATCCTTCTCATTTATGCCGTTAAACAGATAGCTCGCCTAGGATATCTGCTTGACACCCTTGTTCCTCCAGGAGGATATCTACCCGCAGATGTGGAAGTGGCACAATACTTCCCAGTATGTCTCATACACCTGAGGGTCCTCTTTCCTCAAGAGGTGAAGCTCCTCAGAAGTCGGGACTTATTCTTCATAAGGGGCATCTCCCATAACTAGCTCCGAGACTTCATATAGTTCATGAAGAGCGAGCCCCATCTCTTTGACTGGAGTAAAAAATGTGCCTGTCAGAGGATTAAAATACTCTAGGACGCCATAAAAATTGTGGGGACTCAGAGGGAGGCCATACTATACGGCCTTAACCGAATGATATAGTCTCACCTGTTGCAGCAGAGCCCCGAGCTCGACAAGAACAAATCCAACCATTCTGCCCCACCATGATTTGTTGGTGGAATGGACCCACCCGAGCGGATGAAAGTCGACGGGAAAATTACCCCTAACTTTCAAAAACTGATTGATGAAGGTAGCGCCAAGCTGAGGAGTTTCTCCTTTCGGATACTCAGGCCTGACTAACCCAGGAAATAAACCGAAGACATCTTTCCCATCACCAGCAGAATATACTTCTTTGGCACCTAATCTGCCGAGAGAGGCACTGGAGACAAACTGGGAAGGATTCCAATCCATCGTACAATGAACGAACATATGTTGAAGATAGGATAAGAAATACATCCTCTCCATATTGGGAAGAAAAAACTTCCTGTCCTCCATCTGATGGAGCCACTTATAATCTCTATCATGCAAAATCCTATCATCCTCGTCAATGGCGTCACCAAAAAGGAAAGCAGGCATCTTTAACGGAGTGCGGGAATCCGTCTCGAACAGCCCATCGGAGATAATCTCCCAAAGGGTCACCATATTGGCCTTAGAAATCCTCTCCTTTCGCTTCTTTGACTTATCAATAGTCATAGGAGCAGTCTTCTGAAGCACGAAGATCAGATTACGATCAACGCCACCTACATGCTCAAAATGGCACTTCTTGGACAGGGGGATGGAAGAGTATTGCACTGCAGTAAAGACGACACTTAGTCAGAAATCTAACAGAAAATGGCTAAGTGCTTGAAATTCAAACGCGGGAATGAATTCAGACGCGAAAATCAGCAAAATCCGCGTGTAGACTCAAAAATGTGAGGCTTGCATGGAGCCCGCATTTCAAAATCCATAACTTTGAAATTTTTCTAGTATTGGACTCAGACGCGAGAATCACTGAAACTTGCGTGTAATCTTAAAGGCACGAGGATCATAGGAAGTCTGCGTCTGAACCTCCCGCACTTAGAAAAATTCTGAGTGTTGAACTCAAAACGTAGGGCTCAACGAGGCCCGCGTTCAACAAACAGATACGGACTCAGGTTGATAAAGTAAAGACGTAGAGGTCGTCAAACCCGCGTCTTGCATATCAATTCAATAGCCGCGTCTGAAAATCAATCACCGGCATGAGCCTCGCATTGGCAGTTCACATTCAAAAGAGAATTAAGAGTTAAAAGAACTCTTTAAGCCTCTTTAATGGCGGAAACTAGATCTGATGGTTTTACTACCTGAAATGGGGGCCTCCTACGTGGAAGAACCTCCCATTTGAGTCTCAGGAGCAGCAGCGCTCGAGGATGAAGCAACATGCTTGATTTTTGGTGCCATTGCAATTGTGGAATCAGTATCACAGATGGTGAAAACAGAAAAAGCTTTAAGCTTTTCTTAAAGCCTCGATAAAAAGCTCAATAAAGAAGAAGAAGAGTCTAATAATGACTCTTGAAAGACTGTTGTCTTTTATAGGTACAGTGATCTGTAAAGATACGCGACGTATATCTCGAGGCCTAATCCCCGCCCGACGCGCAGCATGCGTCTTAATGCGACGCGAATTTCGCGCGTCAAAGGAAAGATGTCCCCTCAACTCCGCCGGACATGTGGCAATGCGCCCAAAACACGGGACTCGCATTTAACAACAAAAAGCGTCCCTCTAAAGGTCGCGTCTCTTCAGCAAGGCCAAAGTTGTGTCAGTCAACAGGGTAAGAGCTGCGTCTGCACTTCAAAGATCGCGTCCCTCTAGAGATCGCGTTTCTACAGCAAATTAATAGATGTGTCCCCACTCCGAGTAAGGAATGCATCTCTAAAGCAACATGACCCCTGCGTCTATAAGACTTGCATTCAATTTTTGCTTTTGCAATCAGTTCAACAGTACACTGGCACAAACAGATGACTTTTTACCCCTAGTTCTACAGCACACCAACAACCAGCTCAGAGCACCGAGGAGGCCTGGACTGCGTATCTAGACACTCACCACAGTCATCTCTGGTGGCTTCAAAGGGTTTTACAGTACACTCATGAAGACCATACTCCAGACAAGACCAAGCTCAGAGTATTTCAAATGATTGTCAGTCCAATCATGAGAAGTATGAATTCAACCAGAGTCCAAAGTATTTTGAAATCCGTCCCAATCAACCGCAGAATATCGAAAACTTTGGAGGGAGTTTTGTAGGCTGTCTAAAAATCATTAAAGACAAGTCATCAGAAAACAGAGTCCTAACTCCAGACGCAAAGCAGCACAGTCGTTAGCACAGCATCAAGACGTGAAGGTTGAAACCCACGTCTTAATAACCAAGACGCAGAGCTCGAAAGTCGCGTCTCAGCACCACTGTAGTACCAAGACGCAAGAGTCGAAACCCGCGTCTCTGCCTTACTGCAATTGTCATGATGCAGGGTTTGAAACTTGCATCTCAGGCATCCTACCCAGACACAGAGCCCAAAGCCCGCGTCTTACTTAAAGCTTAACGTAGAACTGGGAATTCGCGTTTCTCAAGCATTACTTCCGCGACAAAACGCGAGGCTCATAGCTCGCGTCTCGGTTATAACTGCCCTCATTACTGGGTCAATTATTGTCCACTTAATGAGGGAGTTAACCCCTATTATGGAGTGTTTTTAAGGGACACTTTTACCCCCTGAAACCTCTATAAATGGCCCAGTTTGTTATGGAAAAGGGGTTGGAAATTTTTGTCAGAAGAACTTCGGCTGTAAGCTGTAGAAGCACCAAGATCTCCAGCTGAAAAGAGAGAGAGAGTTCAACTCTTCGAACAACTTGTTGCATTCAAGTTTGTTTTTAGCTACAGTCTCTTTGAGATTCTTGTTGGACAGAAGTTGTGTTACTTCGTCCACCATCTAAAGAGAGGATTCCCAAGAGGTCCCAACATTCACCCGGTCAACGAAAACCAAGATTCACTTTCCATCGCCACATCAAGAACCTGGCATTAAACAAAGAGGATATTTGAGCTTGAATATCTCCCTTGTAATTTTCTTTACAATCAAATAAAGAATTTACACCTCGATCTTCAATTTCCCCACCAAATACTCTTTTACAAAACTTTATGTCTTCTTTCTTGATCTTCTTCTTCTTAACTTGATCAAAACTTGAATCCTTTGAGCTTGACTCCTTTTTGAGTGCTAGATGTGATATTTATACTTAAGATCTTAAATCACCATTAGTTAGCTTCAAACTTTGACTTTGAGTCTATTGATGAAGTTAAACACCAAACTAATGTTGGTCCAAGGGTACACTCTCTGTTTTATTTTGATGATTACAAAAGACGTGAAGTTATTTTGTACTAATTAAGTTCAAGTATTCAGTACTTTTCGGGGTTCAAGAGGATTCAAAATGTTTCTTACTCAAAAGAAAGGTTTTGAAGTCTCAAGTTTACTCAAGAATGAGATTCAAACTAGGAATCTCATATTTTTCTAAATTTATATATCTTAATTCTATCATGTATCTCATAGCCTATGTATTGTCAAAATATTTCTTAAACCAATACAAAATATTTAAAAATGAGTTTGATTTCAAAAGTTATCTGAAAAATGTGTTTTTGACCAGGTTGGTCGACCAGGCCTCATGGTTGATTTTGGGTGACTGCTTGTGCATGTTGTGCATATTTGTCGGATGACTAACTGGTCGAAAGGAAAACCTAGCGGTCGACCGGGTGGTCGACCGACTGTCATTCCCTAGTCTCGTTTGGCTCGGTCGTCCGAGCGGTCGATTGATGCCTAATGGCTAGTTCAAAGTTTTAAACTACCGCCCAACCGATGCTATGGCAGAGTTACAATAATGGCTGGTTTTCAAAATCTGAGATTTTTAACTTATTCTCCATCGGGTATTTTTGCCATTTTTGGGCTTATTCTTTCGCCTAATAACCTGATAGGCTCTTCTAATAGTTTTTGTCACTTGCTTATATATAGATCATTGGGAGAGGCTTAGATAAGATTTTTAACATTGTTTTTAGGAAAATACTTTAAAATTCTGGATTATTCAAAAGAGAAAATTTTCTAATTTTCTTGCTTCAAGTGCTCCCATCTCCAAACCAATTTTTGCAAGTTTCAGCTCTTAAATTCGTTCATTTCAACTGAATTTTCTCTCTCACAAACTTCTTAAGCTTCACTCCTTAGTCTATATTATCGAAATTTGTAAAAGAGTGATTATGATCTTTGTGGTTACCAAAAGCTTATAAACCTCATTGGCTTTATGCTACCTCTTGTCTAGAGGATTGAGAGTTGGAGTTGTGTACTCCGGTCTTGTATAGACCAAAGTGATTTATGTGCAAAAGTTTCTTTATGGAAAGATCCTTAGTTGATGGTGAAACCTTCACGTGGTGAAGGCGGGGATGTAGAACTTTGTGCTTGAACCTCGAAACAGATTTCTTGTGTTTGTGATTGTTTTTTCTCTTGCTCTTACTTTATTGCTATTGCTTGCACCTATGTTTTTGCTTTCTTGTAGTTTCTATTCATTGTTTGAATTATACACCTCATTCTTATTTGTCAGTTTCACTCATCTCAACAAGAAGGCAATTAAGCACCTAAACTCCTAATCTACAGGAATATAGAAGAGAAGTTCTAGAGTCCTTCACGGCAAATCCGGCTTCACTCTTTATTTTGAGTTGACCATTTACATCATTCATTTTAAATTTCCACATTGTTTGCCATTAGATTAGCATTACACCTATTTACTTTTTTAGGTGTACTTTCAATTGGTATCAGATCCTTGAACTCTAGTTTTTGGTTTAACTACCTTAGAGAGACCCTTTTGCTAATTATTTCATTTGCACTATCATTTTGCTTTCCAAACTAGCTTACATGGTCGAAGGTATTAAGACTCCACCCAAGTTTGATGGCCTTAATTTTCCTATATGAAATGTTAAGATGACTGTATTCTTACAATCCTTAGAAAACTGAGTTGCGAAGGTGGTGAACAAACCCTTAATATACCCGATAGTGATGAAGACACATGGTCTAAAATTGCAATCAAGAAATTTGATGCCAATGCAAAAGCTCACTATGCATTACTTCAAATCTTGAATGATGATGATATTTCTAGGGTAATCATTGCAAATCCACCTATGAGATTTAGTTACACTTAGTTGTCACGCACGAGGGACATCACAAGTCAAAAGAGCTAAGATTGATCTTGAAATCACCTAGAGGGAGGTGAATAGGTAACTAGCTAATCTAATGATGAATTAATGCGGAATTAAAACTATTTAAGTAAACTAAAAACTATTAATCTAAACGCACAAGATGTAACACAAGAGTGTAGCCGAATTTCCGGTGAAGGGCTCTGAACTATCTCCTCAAGATTCCTCTAGATAAGAGTTGAGGTGCCGCTATGGCTCTCTTGATTGAATACAAGTGTGAGCAAACAATCCCAAGCATATATCAATTAAGCACAAGTATATCAAGCAAGTAATGAATATGAATAATAAGAGCATGTAAGAAATATTTATTTTTGAAAAGAATCTTTTTCAATTTATTTTTCAATAAGAGCAAATAATGTTTTCCAATTTATTTTGAAAAGAATCTTTTCATTTGAAATGGACTTATATTTATTTTTCAATCTTTTATGGTCTTTTTTAAGCAAATCATATTTTTCAAGAAGTTGTTGACAAAATGAAGCAAGCTCATCATAAGACATGTCAACATCCTCATCAAGCTCGGATTCGGAGTTTACCTCAAAAGGGTTATCCCTTAGGACCATGTAGCACAAGTTGGAAGCATCACTTCCACCATCCGAGTTACTCCCCGCATAATATTGCTTTTGTTTACCAAGAGAGACTAAAGTATTCCATACTACAAAAGCCGAATCAAAGTTAGAAACCCTACATAAATAATCATCATTTAGGGTTGACTTTAAAGCATGGATGGCTTTTGCATTAGCCTCAAGATTTTTGCCATCTAACAATATGAATCTTTAATAGTGGCAAAATAAACATGAATACCTAGGGCTTTGAGGTACATAGACATCTTAACTTTTCAAGTTTGGATGTTAAGAATGTCAAACATAGGAGGTGACATGAAATTCATGTGTGTATAAACAAATATTGTGATTAGCTATAAATGAGGATCTTTAACTCAAGGTTGTTAGACCCAAATCAAGAGCATCATGCTCTGATAGAAATTGAAATCACCTAAAGGGGGGGTGAATAGGTGACTAGCTAATCTAATGATGAATTAATGCGGAATTAAAACTATTTAAGTAAACTAAAAACTATTAAGCTAAACACACAAGGTATAACACAAGAGTGTAGCCGAATTTTCGGTGAAGGGCTCTGAACTATTTACTCAAGATTCCTCTAGATAAGAGTTGACATGCCGCTATGGCTCTCTTGGTTGAATACAAGTGTGAGCAAACAATCTCAAGCATATATCAATTAAGCACAAGTATATCAAGTAAGTAATGAATATGAACAATAAGAGCATGCAAGATATATAAATAGAAGTGAGAGGGAAAGAGCAATCACAAACACGGGAGAATTATTTCGAGGTTCGAGCACCCTTATTCTACGTCCCTCCTTCAACACTATGAAGGATTTCCATTAGAATCGATCCCGCAAGATCACCCGGTACCGCAACACCTACAACGAGTTCATACTAGAACTCTTGGACTCACAAGTCCCTCTCTCTTGTTCCCGCAAGAACAACACAATATGAACTCACAAGTTCGCCGAGGCCGCACCTCTGCAACACTCTCCAATATAAGGTAGAACACTTGATGATCTCTTCTCTTTGATCACCAACAAACACTCTCACAATCAAAGCTCGTATAAGATAGATAAGACAATGAAAAGCTCAAGCTAGTGTGAGAAAAACTTGGATAGATTGGAGGTGAAAAACTCAAAGAAAAGCTTTTGAAAAACTCAAGAGAATCACTCTTGATAAACACTCTTTTAATATGAAAGTTAAGCCTAAAAACATGTTGAAAAACTTTTGTGAAAGATAGGAAAAACTAGCTCCAAAACACTTCTAAAAATCTTGTCAAAAGCTCACCCAAAGACCCCATATTTATATGCCAAGAAAAACTAGCCATTATGATTCAAAAACTGGCCAGAATGGCCTGTCAGTCGACCGGACGATCACCTGACCGATGGTCAAATTTCTGACCGTTGGACACTGGCGGTCGACCGACCACTGTGCAATAGGTCAACTTGGAGTACCATTTTTAGGTCTAAAACTTTCGAATTTAGAAATACATATATAGGATGAAGTTTTAGATCGTGACGTCTTCTTTCTAATGCAACTCAAATCAATCAATATCAAGTCGGAATAGAAAGTTATCAGTAAAAATCTGAAAGGTGTCAAATCAGAAACTGTAAACTATTTTTAGAACAAGAACAGAATTCAACCCAATATTTGACATTATTAACATTTAAATCAGAAAATTATTATTGAATATGAAATGTAGCTCTTAAAGTTATCTTTAAAATTCAAGTTAAATCATGTTGATTGAATATAAGAATCAAAAGATATGGCTAGAAAACTATAAAGGTGTTGAGCAGATCAACAGAACGGTCGGCCGCCCGGTCGACCGAGAAAACTCGAGAGTTCTGTAAACTCAGTCGGTCAACCAGTCGGTCGGCTGATCTCTATTGCGGTCGACCGGTCGGTCAATAGAGCCCAAATCACATGGGCTTGCGCATGTCTTGTGTACATCGGTCGACCAGCTCAGCCTTCAGTCGACCGGTCGGTCGACCGTAAGCGCAGCCCAAAAATATTTTTAACAACTTTTTAAAATACATCTTAAATTCCATAAAATTCGCAAAAATAAGTTCATTAAAATAATTTGAAGTACAAATATGTGTGATCAAAAATCAACACATATTACAAACATGTGAACTATTTTGAGGCATAAAATTTAAAGCTTAAAACAAAAACCGTATTTTGGAAAACCAAACTTTTTTTTTGTGTGTATAAGCTTGAGCATTCCACAACTAATCTATCCTTTACACTTTACCTAAAATAAAATCTTAACACTTACAACATGACACAAGTCTTCACGAAAATCTTCTCATGAAAATCTTCTTCTCCTTCTTGACTTGGTGGAAACCTTAATCCAATGAGCTAGACTCCTCTTGAGTACTTGATTCGACCTTGATGCGTGAGCCCTTGAATCAACACGTGCTAGCTCCAAAACTTGACTTTGAATCCTTTATTGAAGCTACACACCTACTAAGATCTTAATCAAATATTTGAGACTAATTAAATACAAGATCATTAGTACTATAATTACATGAGTTAATCATCATCAAAACTAAAGCGATGGGCCTTTGGGCCAACAATCTCCCCCTTTGATGATGACAAAACTCATAGAGTTATATATGCATGAATTAAAGTTAAGCTTCATAGAAGCTCCCCCTTAACTCATGCATAACATTAAACAATAAGATATTCAATAAAGTGCAAAGTATATATGCATAAACAAGGAGATAAACATGCATAAACTCACCAAAATTCTTCTCCCCTTTTTGCATAAATAAAACATATATGCATAAACAAGAAAATCCTTCTCCCCTTTTTGTATAAAACAAGGAGATGAAAATAAACATGCATATATAAACTCATCAAATACTTCTCCCCCTTTTGTCAAATCATCAACAAAGGGGCAAAAATAAATCAAACAATAAAAATATATATGCGATATACATTCATAAAGAGAGAAACGCGAAGTTAGCTCCTCTGCAATATGCATTACATGAAGAAGGAATGATAAAATCCTAACTCACATAAGGCACAATATACAATGCATAAGTGGAGATGTTAAGCTCTCCCTACACACGTGTATCACATAAAGAAGAGATGTCAAGCTCCTCAATACTAGATACACTCAACATGAATCTATATATAGAAGAGATGTTAAGCTCCCCTTACATATAGGCAATATATTCAAGAAATTTTGAAATGTCTTAAAACAAATTTTGAATCCTCTTAAGTCAAATAAAATAAATTTTGATACCAATGAAATTAAATTGTAGTTGACAAAACATAAGTTGCTACCACTTGTAAATAAACAAAATTTTTTATACCAAATGAAATAAACAAAATTTTTATACCATTTGAAATTGTAAATTTTTGATACCAATTAAAAGGTAAAATATGAAGTATATTTTGATATCAATTGAAATACCAATTGAAATAATGCATAAGCTTATTTAGATACCAATTAATATTTGAAAATTAGTCAAGTTTAGCATAAACCAAATTTGTGCTTTAAACATGCAAGGTTATAGTAAATCAAGCACAAATAAATCATATATATGTATGAAAATGAAAATACCAATTGAAATTGATATTATTGAATTAGAAGAATACATATATATAGAAAACATGTATGAGTATACAAGAGTAAAAATGTCATGAAGATCATGTGTAATACTCATAACTCTCCACCCTATTCATGCACATGTTAAAAAAAATTTCAATTTAGAGCATACAAGGCATGGTCACCCAACCATCCGCCCTTAGGTTGGTTGGGGTTTTCAAAAATGAAGTTTGAAAATATTTTAGCATAGTTTGAAAACTCTACCAATTGAAGAATAAAAACTAGTTTAAAATAATTTTTTTGAAAAACTAGTTAAAGATCCTTCAAACATAAAATTAAATCATATGTATCTCATGAAACATACCAAATACACAAGGGTTGACACTCGAAATCTATAAAGCTCAAAAATGTGCTCATGAAATAAGGTCATGAGTAATAAAGAAATAATGTGAGTGCACAAGCATCATGTGAATAGCATATTCATGAAAATAGTCAATGAGACTCAAAATATCAAACATGTGAAAATCATAAAAATTCATTTTATCAAACAAATATGAAACTCGTAAAAATTTATTTTTCAATAAAAATAAACTTCAAGGCATATGTATGTTTTTGTCCAAAACTAACAATATACATACATATCCTAAACACAGATGAGTCCATAATGGCATTTGCATGAAGGCAAGTGACTCAAGGGTATACATGTATATTTATTAGTTTTAGGCAAAAAAATACATATACATGAAGCAAAACATGCACAAAGATAGGCAAAACAAGTATAAATGAAGGAATCATCAAAACTAGATTATACATGTAAATGTAATGAGTACAAATGAGCAATGAAGTATAAACGGATAAAAATCAAGTGTTGCTCACTACTTGTACAAGTATATACACAAGTTTTGATAAAAATTACATTTAAACAAGTATTCACCACATGAAGCACAAAACTCAAAACATGCTAAAAATATTATCTATGTAAGAGCATGTAAACTAAATGGTAGTCTAGAGATAGTTACCAAACCATATGCACTATTCTTTAAGCCTCCAAAATATGGTGGTCCTCCCACCAAACTTCCTTGATAGCAGTGCATCAATTTTGTATGTCCATCAAGATCATGCATCCACCACCAAGGCACCACACCTCTCACGTCATGTGAGAGCTCACACCTACATCAAACACAAGTAGTGAAAATTTTGGTACTCATTTTCTTTTGGATCTACGGGGGTTAGCATTATTCGGAACTCAAACATTATTATTAGCAAAATTTATATGATTTATGTTATAAAAATAAAACTTTGCTAAATGGCCTTTGTGGCCATAATATGTACATTTGTACACTCTAGTATGCACATGAGAATGAGTGTGATCATGATGTCCAAAGTGTGCATATGTATATTGTTGAACATGTAGAGCTTGTTTCTTTTAAAACAAGCTTTCCAATCTATTATGATTAAATGCACAATTGCTCAAAGTTGAGCTCAAACAATCTATTCTATTTTTCAAAAATTTAATCTCATTTTTATCAATGGTAGCATGAAAAGCATTGTGAAAATGAGAATCAACAATCCTTTTCTTTTTAGAAATATTTTCTTTTTCTTTTGAAATAATTTTTCTTTTCAAAGAGTTGTTTTCTTCTAAAACAATTTCTTTTTCTTTTTCCACCAAATTAATTTTATTTTTAAAGAATTATTTCCTTCACAAATATCATTTAATTTAGAAAAACAAGGAAATATTCTCCTTTTTCAAATATTCATTTTCTTTAGAAATATTTTCCAATTTATTTTGAAAAGAATATTTTTCATTTGAAATGGATTCATATTTATTTTTCAATCTTTTATGGTCCTTTTTAAGCAAATCATATTTTTCAAGACGTTGTTGACAAAATGAAGCAAGCTCATCATAAGACATGTCAACATCCTCATCAAGCTCGGATTCGGAGTTTACCTCAAGGGGTTATCCCCTTGGACCATGTAGCACAAGTTGGAAGCATCACTTCCATCATCCGAGTCACTCCCCGCATAATATTGCTTTTGTTCACCAAGAAAGACTAAAGTGTTCCATACTATAAAAGCGAATCAAAGTTAGAAACCCTACATAAATAATCATTATTTAGGGTTGACTTTAAAGCATGGATGGCTTTTGCATTAGCCTCAAAGTTTTGTCATTTAAACAATATAAATTTTTAATGGTGGTAAAATAAACATGAATACCTAGGGCTTTGAGGTACATAGACATCTTAACTTCCAAGTTTGGATGCTAAGAATGTCAAACATGGGAGGTGACATGAAATCCATGTGTGTGTAAATAAATGTTGTGATTAGCTATAAATGAGGATTTTTAACTCAAGGTTGTTAGACCCAAATCAAGAGCACCAAGCTCTGATACCAATTAAAATCATCTAGAGGGGTGAATAGGTGACTAGCTAATCTAATGATGAATTAATACGGAATTAAACTATTTAAGCAAACTAAAAACTATTAAGCTAAACACACAAAGTATAACAAAAAGTGTAGCCGAATTCTCGGTGAAGGGCTCTGGACTATCTCTTCAAGATTCCTCTAGATAAGAGTTGAGGTGCCACTATGGCTCTCTTGATTGAATAAAAGTGTGAGCAAATAATCCTAAGCATATATCAATTAAGCACAAGTATATCAAGCAAGTATTGAATATGAACAATAAGAGCTTGCAAGATATATAAGCATAAGTGAGAGAGAGCAATCACAAACACGGGAGAATTATTTTGAGGTTCGAGTACTCTTGCTCTACGTCCCCGCCTTCAACACTATGACGGATTTCCACTAGAATCGATCCCGCAAGATCACCCGGTGCCGCAACACCTACAACGAGTTCACACTAAAACTCTTGGACTCACAAGTCCCTCTCTTATTCCTACAAGAATAATACAACACGAACTCACAAGTTCGCCGAGGCCGCACCTCTACAACACTCTCCAATATAAGGTAGAATACTTGATGATCTCTTCTCTTTGATTACCAATAAACACTATCACAATCAAAGCTCCTATAAAATAGATAAGACTATAAAAAGCTCAAGCTAATATGAGAAAAACTTGGATAGATTTGAAGGTGAAAAACTCAAAGAAAAGCTTTTAAAAACTCAAGAGAATTACTCTTGATAAAAACTCTTTTGATATGAAAGTTTAGCCCAAAAACTTGTTGAAAAACTTCTGTGGAAGTTGAGAAAAACTAGCTCCAAAACACTTCCAAAATCTTATCAAAAACTCACCCAAAGACCCCATATTTATAGGCCAAGAAAAACTAGCCGTTATGGTTCAAAAACTGGCCAGAATGGCCTGTCGGTCGACCGCCGGTCGACCGACCAACGGTCAAATTTCTGACCATTAGACACTGGTGGTCGACCGACCACTGTGCAATAGGTCAACTTGGAGCACCGTTTTGAGGTCTAAAACGTCCGAATTTAGAAATACGTATATAGGATGAAGTTGTAGATCGTGACATCTTCTTTCTAATGCAACTCAAATAAAATCAATATCATGTCAGAATAGAATGTTATTAGTAAAATACTAAAAGGTGTCAAATCAGAAACTGTAAACTATTTTTAGAATAAGAACAGAATTCAACCCAGTATTTGACATTCTTAACATTTAAATCAGAAAATGATTAAATGAAATGTAGCCCTGAAAGTTATCTTTAAAATGCAATTTAAATCATGTTGATTGAATATAAGAATCAAAAGATATGGTTAGAAAACTATAGAGGTGTTGAGTAGATCAACAGAACGGTCGGCCGTCCGGTCGACCGAGAAAACCTGAGAGCTCTGTAAACTCAGTCGGTCAACCAGTCGGTCGGCCGATCTCTACTGCGGTCGACCGGTCGGTTGACTGAGCTTAAATCACATGGGTTTGTGCACGTCTTGTGCACGTCAGTCGACCGCTCGGTCGACC
Organism: Agave tequilana; assembly: GCA_038442645.1. Lineage (NCBI taxonomy): Eukaryota > Viridiplantae > Streptophyta > Magnoliopsida > Asparagales > Asparagaceae > Agave > Agave tequilana. The sequence goes on along the minus strand of JAVJIF010034075.1, from coordinate 138,780 downwards.
GGTCAGCCTTCGGTCGACCGCAAGCAGCCTAAAATATTTTTAACTACTTTTTAAAATACATCTTAAATTTCATAAAATCTCAATAAAATTCGCAAAAATAAGTTCAGTAAAATACTTTGAAATACAAATATGTGTGATCAAAAATCAACACATATTACAAACATGTGAACTATTTTGAGGCATAGAATTTAAAGCTTAAAGCAAAAATCGTATTTTTTGAAAACTAAACTTTTGTTTGTGTGTGTATAAGCTTGAGCATTCCACAACTAATTTATCCTTTACATTTTATCTAAAAATAAAATCTTAACACTTACAAACATGACACAAGTCTTCATGAAAATCTTCTCATGAAAATCTTCTTCTCCTTCTTGACTTGGTCCAAACCTTAATCCAATGAGCTAGACTCCTCTTGAGTACTTGATGCGATCTTGATGCGCGAGCTCTTGATTCAACACGTGCTAGCTCCAAAACTTGACTTTGAATTCTTTGTTGAATCTACACACCTATTAAGATCTTGATCAAATATTTGAGACTAATTAAACACAAGATCATTAGTATTATAATCAAAACTAGAGCGATGGGCCTTTGGGCTCATAGATCTCTTGCATTCTCAAGATGAAAATTTCGATATGAATGAAAATGAATCTATTGATAAATCACAAAATTTACTAAAATCATCAATGTTCTTTCTTCTTTAGCTGATACTATTGACAATGATCAAAAAGTAAGGAAGATCATTCGCACTCTTATACAATTATAGGAAGTCAAAGCCACAATATTAGAGGAGCTCAATGACAAAGAAGAGATGGAGCTCATTAGTCTTATTGGTAACCTCAAGACCTATGAAATAGATAGAAAACCAAGAGAGGAGAAGGCATCACTAAAGAAGAAATCACTAGCTTTCAAATCTGCTCCTACTATCTCTGACCAAGAAGATGATGAAGATTTATCCCTTCTTGTAAAGAATATTAGAAGGATGCACAACAAGGCTAAATTCAACAATAGAAGATGGCAAGGAAAAGAGGACAAAAAAATTATTTGCTACAATTGCCAGAAACCTGGACACATCTTTGCCAATTGCCCGGAGACTAAAAGCAAACCCTCATCCTCCATGAAGCCCTACAAAAAAACGGCCTTGAGAGCTACTTGAGACTTGGAGGACGAATCCGAAGAAGAGGTAAACACGACTAATGTGTGTTTCATGGCTAATGATAACACACTCAAGGTAAAATCCGAATCTTGTCTTAATGAATATAAATTATCCATAGATGAACTAGGTGAAGCTTTTGAAGAACTTTCAAATAGCTATGATTTTCTAAAAAAGAAGTATTTAAAAATGAAAAAGAAAAATGAACTTTTTCAAAACAAATTAGTTGTTATGTTTAAAGAAAAGAAATTTTATCTTCCACTCTTGAAAAGACACAAAAGGATTTTGATGCACATCAAATCTCATAGAAAGCAAAAATTTTCATTATTGATGAAAATGAATTTCTACTTTGAAAAACAAAATTAATAGCTTGAGCAATATTTTGAAAAAATGTGAATTTGACAAGGCTAGATTAGAGGCAATGTTTCCTAAGGGAAAAACTCAAAGGAAACTACACACTTCTCATGTTTTACATACTCACACAAAATATTATGCACACCATACCACACACTTCACATGCTCATGCTACACATGCTCATCATGCTCACACACATCATGCATTTTTATATGCCAAGGTATACTCATGCACCTATTATTACCGCAAAGGTCATTTGGCCAAGTTTTATTATGATAGACTTAATGTTTCAAATGATCATGTTAGGATTCGTAAAACTAACACTCTAGGACCCAAGAAAATTTTGGTACCAAAGTCAACAATTTTATCAATTAATGCAGATATGCACTAAGACTCTAAGATGTAAAGAGCGGTGATACCTTCATAGTGGCTGCTCATGGCACATGACATGAGCAATAATTTTGCAACGCTATCAAGGTATCATGAAGGTGGCACCGTCACCTTTGTGAAAATACACTTAGAGGGGGTGAATAGGTGTATGAGCTAATCTAATGATAAATGATACGGAATTAAAAACTAATTGCAACACACTATGTATAACCAAAGAGCATAGCCGAATTTTCGGTGAAGGGCTCTGGACTATCTCCTCGAGATTCCTCTAGATAGGAGTTGAGGTACTATATGAAGCTCTCTTGGTTTAACACAAGTATGGGCACATAAACAATACCAAGCATATAAATGATATGAATAATATAAAGCAATGTAAGATATAAGAGAGATAGAGTTAAGAGATAGTGGATCAAACAAAAACACTGAAATATGTTTCGAGGTTCGAGCCACTACACTACTCCCCGCCTTCACATAGAAGGATTTTCACTACGTCCACACAGGACCTCCCATACAGGGAACCTCCACCGAGGAATTTGCAATTACAAACTTAGGAGTACACAACTCCTCTATATCACAACCACCTCTACTCAAGAGGCAAGGCATAAAACCAAAACAACAATCACCTCTACACAAGAGGGATAAAGGCACAAAGCTAAACTCACCACAATCACCTCTACACAAGAGAGACAAGGTATATAGCCAAACGACAATCTCAATCACCTTTACACAAGAGGGATGAACACAAACCCAAAGAAAAGAAGAGATTACAAACTTGGTGATCACAATAGATCACAAACAACTATTGGTGATCACAATAGACCACAAATAATATTTCTCACAAAACAAGATTCTATAGATAGGATAGAGATGATAGCTCAAGTGTGCGAAAAATAAGGTGTTTGAAAAACAAATCACAAATAAAATACTTGAGAAAAATACTAGAATGAAATAGAAATGAAGATCAAAACCAATTTCCCAAATACTCTATTTTTGTTTAATTTTTCAAACCCTTGAAAACAAATAAAATAAATCTTTTTTGGCACAAAAACTTTTTTAAAAAACTTGCTGCAAAACTCTTGTAAATATGGAAAAATAGCTCTCTAAATTCTTGTTGGAAATAGCCCAAGAGATGACTTATTATAGCCTCTCAAGAAATCTAGCCGTTGGCAGCAGAAATGGCAGAATTGCCCTTCCAGTCGACCGGCCCAACGATCATATTTCTGACCGTTATGCCTCCGGTCGACCGCCCGGTCACAGCCTGTCGGTCGACCCCCGGTCGACCAGTACCGCCCGAGACATGGGTGGTTACAGTCGGTCGACCGCCTGGTTGACCGGTCTTGTGGGCTAGCCATGTGCATGTCCTCGTGCACATCGGTCGACCGGTCCGGTCGACCATCCGGTTGACCTCCAGCTGGTTCTGGCAACTATTTCTAAACTGAAAACTTGGTCAATTTAAGTTCTATAAAATCTCATAAAATACTATAAATTTCACAAAAATTAGTTCTTGATAGAAATTTGAAGAACAAATATGTGTGACAAAAAAATAACACATATTACAAACTATTTGAACTATTTTGTGATATAAAATATTTGGCCTTAAACAAAACCCGTATTTTCCAAAAACCAAACTTTGAAATGGAAATCCGATTTTTCCCAAACTTGTATAAATACAAAAACAAGATATTTAAACTCTTTTGAAGCATATTGTATATGGATATAATCCAATACACATGTAAAGTATATATCTATATTTTTGACATGAAATCCAAAAATAAGTTCTGTTAATTATAAAACTCCAAACACATGAATAGGAGCATCAAAGTAAGTTTTTCTAAATATATGAAGATATATGTATATAGAAGAAATCTAATATACATTAAATCATGTAAACTTGTTTTGATTCTATTTATTCATGAAAATCATACATACGTGAACTTTAAATCCAAAACCAGTTAAACTAAAACCAAACATATTGGACTTATGCGTATGTGTGAACTTGAGCATATCAACACTATCTATCTTTACACAAGATCTAAATATAAACTAAACTAAACACAAACTGAAGTCTTTTTATTAATCCTCATCTTCAAGATGATTCGATCCAAATACGATCTAAAGAGCTAGACTCCAACCGAGTGCTAGATGCGATCTTAACGCGCGAGCTCTTGAATCTACACATGTGTTAGCTCCCAAAACTCTTTTATTGAAGCTAAGTACCTACTAAGATCCTGATAGTAAATCTGAAACTATATAAACACAAGATTATTAGTACTACAGCTATATGAGTTAATCAACATCAAAACTAGAGTGATGGGCCTTTGGGCCAACAATCTCTTCCTTTTTGATGATGACAAAACTCATGGAGTTATATATGTATGGATTAAAGATAAGCTTCATAGAAGCTCCCCCTTAACTCATGCATAACAATAAACAATAAAGATATTCAATAAAGTGCATAAACTAAACAAAATATATATGCATAAATAAAGATATAAACATGCATATATAAACTCTCTAAAATCTTCTCCCCCCTTTTGTCAATTCATCAACAAAAGGGTGAGGATAATCAAACAATAAAGATGTATATGCGATATACATTCATAAAGAGGAGAGACGTAAAGTTAGCTCCCCCTGCATACATGCATTAGATGGAGAAGGGATGACTAGACCCTAACCCACATAAAGTATAATATACAATGTATAAACAGAGATATTAAGCTCCCCTACATACGTGTACCACATAAAGAAGAGAGGTCAAGCTCCATATGTGTAATACACTTCAACATGAATCTATATATAGAGAAGATGTTAAGCTCCCCTTGCATATAGGTAATACATATCAATAAATTTTGAAAGAAATTTTTGATAATATTTAAAACAAAATTTTTGAAATTTCTTAAGTCACAAAATAAATTTTGATACCAATGAAATCAAATAGTAATTGACAAAACAAAAGTAGGTACCACTTGAAAAAAAAATTTAAGATACCAATAGTAGATTTTGATCACAATTGGAGGTGAAACATGAAGTACATTTTGATACCAAATAAATACCAATTGAAATCAATGTGTAAGTTTATAAACATACCAATTAACATTTGGAATAAAATCAAGCTAAGCATAAATATTTTTTTGCTTTAAGAATGTAAAGATATTATAAAACAAGCTCAATCAAATCATATATATGAATGTATGAAAATGAAAATACCAATTTAAATTGATACTAATTGAAATTTAAAGCATACATATATAAGAAACAAATATGAGTATACAAAGATAAATTTCATGAAGATCATGTGTATAACTCATACCTACCACCCTATTCATGCACAAGTTTAAAAGATATTCATTAAGGGTATACAAGGCATGGTCGCCCAACCATCCGCCCTAGGATGGTAGGGTTTTCAAAAATCATGATTTGAAAGTATTTTAACATAGTTTGAAAACTCTACCAATTGAAGAATAAAGACTAATTTTAAAGATAATTTTGAAAACTAGTACGAAGTCCTTCAAGACAAGAAACCAAATCATATATCCCATGAAAACATGAAAATCACACAATAATTGATACTCAAGCCATAAAGCACATATAAAACTCATGAAAACAAAATCATGAGTAAATACCAAACATATAGTGTAAAAATCATGTAATAAGCATAGTTATGGAGATAGGCTATGAAGCTCTATCAAATTCTTTTTTTTTCAAAAGCAAGAATTTATCAAAACTAAATATGCTTCAAGGTATATACATGTTTTGTTGAAATTAAAAGTATACATACATATCCCGAACATAAACGAGTCCATAATAGAATATTGCATGAAAAGCAAGCGACTCTAAGATAGACATGTATGTCCAATAGTTTTAGACAAAATTAACATATACATGAAGATAAGCACATTTTTATGAAAAAATGTATAAAAATAGGGAAAACAAGTATAAATGAAAGAATTATCAAAACTACGTTATACATGTACATGTAATGAGTACAAATGAGTAATGAAGTACAAACACATAATAACCAAGTGTACCTCACTACTTGTATACGTATAAGCACAAGTTTTAATAAACTTTTCATCTAAACATGTAATCAAAATATGATCATTTAACATAATGAGCATTGAAACCAAAACATACAAAAAAAAATATTCATATGAAAGCATGTAAATAAATATAGGGAGTGAGAGATAGTTATTAAAACCAATAGAGCTAATCTCTAGGCCTCCAAACCATGGCAATCCTCCCACCAAACATCCTTGAAGGTGATGCATTTAATGTTGTATCCGTCAAGCTCAAACGCATCCATCATCAAGGCACCAATACCTCTCACGTCATGTGAAAACGCACACCTACATCAAATACAATAGGGGTGAATTTTGGTACCTACACTTTCTTGGGTTCATGGGGGTTAGCATCTTTTCTAACCCAAACTAATTTATTTGCAAAATTTAAATTATTTAATCTATCATAATAAAACTTTATAAGATAGTCCTTACGTTCACAATATGTACAAGTCTACACATGAGCATACATGGTGTCATGTGTGTGAGCATGATGAGCATGTGTATGCCGTGATTGGTGTGCATGAATATGAGGTGCATGTTTTTTGTGAAATATGGATTCTAATTTCTTGTGATTTATAGTACATTGGCTCAAAGTGGAGCCCAAACAATCAACACTCTTTTTTAACATAATTATATCATTTTCAACATTAGAAGAAGAAGTGAAGCATGTAATAGAACTACTAGATGATGAAGTTATAGTAGCATGGAAAACATGTGAATTTAAATCATTTTTCAAAGAAGTATTTTCTTTTGAGACTAAATCCAATTCTTTTGAAATCAAAGCAATTTTATTTTTCAAAGAATTGTTCTCTTTTAAAACAATTTCAAGTTTTGAAGACAAAACCTCATTTTTTTTTTCAAAACATCATCACAATCATGTTTGTTCTTTAAAATTTTGTTCTCTTTTAGAGCAAGATCAAGTTGAGTTTTCAATGAGTCTCTTTCACTTGAAATCTCAACTCTCTCTTGTAAAATCATGTCTAGCTTTGAAGATAAATTCTCATTTTCCTGTTTTAATTTAAAACTTTTCTTTTTTAAAAGTTTGTATTTTTCAAGCAAGTTTTCACAAAATAATGAAAGTTCTTCATTCAAGGCATCGACATCTATATTTTCATCACCTGAAACTAGCACTATCATCTAGTTGAGTATCCGAATGTACCTCAAGGGAGACATTCTCGTAGACCATGTAGCAAGCTTCGTCAGACTCATCTCCACTAGAGTATTTTTCCATATAGTTTGTTGTTTGTAGCTTGGGAGAGGTCAAAGTATTCCACACTGAAAAACCGGAATCATAATGAGAAACAATAGAAAGATAATCTTTGCTAAGAGTGCGCCTAAGTGCCTCTAAGGCTTGTGTGCTGGCCTTTATATACTTGTCATTACCAAGATAACATTTCTTGATAGTGGCAAGGTAAACATGCATTCCTAAGATTTTAAGGTACATGGACATCTTAACTTTCAAAATATCAATGTTGGTAATATCATACATAGGAGGGGTCATGAAATCCATGAGTGTATAATATGTGTGCAAATGCAAATATAAATTAGCAATCCAAGATCTCACTCCCAGGTGTTTAAACCTAATATCAGGAGCGTAGGCTTTTATATAAATTGAAAATACACCTAGAGAGGGGTGAATAGGTGTATTAGCTAATCTAATGACAAATGATGCGGAATTAAAAACTAATTGCAACACACTATGTGTAATCAAAGAGTGTAGCCGAATTTCAGTGAAGGGCTCTGGACTATCTCCTCGAGATTCCTCTAGATAAGAGTTGAGGTGCTATATGACGCTCTCTTGGTTCAACACAAGTATGGGCGACAAACAATACCAAGCATATAAATGATATGAACAATATAAAGCAATACAAGATATAAGAGAGATAGAGTTAAGAGATAGTGGATCAAATGCAAACACCGGATATGTTTCGAGATTCGAGCCACTGCTCTTCCACTACGTCGACACAGGACCCCCCACACAGGGAACCTCCACCGAGAAATTTACAATTACAAACTTAGGTGTACACAACCCTTCTCTTTGCCACAACCACCTCTACTCAAAAGGCAAGGCACAAAATTAAAATAACAATCACCTCTACACAAAAGGGATAAAGGCACAAAGCCAAACTCACCACAATCACCTCTACACAAGAGGGACAAGGCACAGCCAAACCACAATCTCAATCACCTTTACACAAGAGGGATGAACACAAACTCAAAGAAAAGAAGAGATTACAAACTTGGTGATCATAATAGACCACAAAACAACTCTTGGTGATCATAATAGACCAGAAACAATAATTCCCACAAAACAAGATCCTATAGATAGGATAGAGATAATAACTCAAGTGTGAGAAAAACAAGGCGTTTGGAAAACAAATCACATGGAAAATACTTGAAAAAAATACTAGAATGAAATAGAAATGAAGATCAAAACCAATTTACCAAATACTCTATTTTTTTTATTTTTTCAACCCTTGAAAATAAATAAAAATAAATCTTTTTAGCACAAAAACTCTTTAAAAAACTTACTGCAAAACTCTTGTAAAGATGGGAAAATAGCTTTCTAAGTTCTTGTTGAAAACAGCCCAAGAGATGCTTATTTATAGCTCTCAAGAAATCTAGCCGTTGGCAACAGAAAATGGCAGAATTGGCCTTCCGGTCGACTAACCGGTCAACCGGCCCAACGGTCATATTTCTGACTGTTGTGCCCATCGGTCGACCGCCCAGTCGACCGGCACCAGTCGAGACATAGGTGGTTACAGTCGGTCGACCGCCTGATGCTTAGTCTATAATTCTGTATTATTATATCGCATTCCCTATCGATTTATGAATAAAATGTCGGTCTAAATTGTGTTGGTCTTTCTTGCAGATAATCAATACAAGGAGGGCAAAAGGGTAATAAGAGCTTAATTAAACCTATTTTCGGATAATTAAATCCGCAATTCTTGGAGGCCAAGCAAGGAAACTTTTAGAAGATGCATTGAATCTAGACTTTTGCGCACGTCAGACGAATATTCAGGCAAAAATACCAAAATTAGGATATACCAGGAAGGTCCTCAAAGCAACGGGAAGATCCTCGCCTAAACCAGGGTTAATTCCCTAGTTTGGCTGCGGAAACGCAGCAATAGCCGCGGATCCGCGGCAATTTGGTGGGGCCATGCGTCGATCTTCGCCGCATGGTCCCGTCTCGTCTTCTAGAAACCCTTTATGCCTATAAATAGTGCAGGATTAGCCAAAACGCAAGCAGTTTTTATTTTAAGTTAGATTTTCTATCTTTTAGTGTAGTGTAGGTGTTCTTCTTCTTTTTTTTTGTATTTTTTTTTATTTTTAGATCTTATAGTAGCGCTGAGAGATTCAGAGAGAGATGAGAGATATTGATGTAATAGATGGTGACAATCTATGTAAAGGTGTCTCCTTTCTTCTCCATTGTAATCTTCTCCATCTTCTACATGATGCTTAGCTAACTTCTTTTCTCATGGCAATCTAATTACTAACCACTTACTTGATAATTCACATGAATCTAATAGCCTCTACAAGGCCTTACTCTTGCAAGAGCCATTGATGGCTCATGATGATGGATTCTAACATTCTAACATTCTAACACCTAACCCACTAACTTGCTAACTTACAATGTTTTCTTTATTTCATGCTTACCTCTAACTAGTTTTGATGAATTAATAATACCTTGCAACTTGTTTTTCCGGTACACTATGTTGGTTAAAGCTATGATATGCCGGGTTGGTAATATCCGAAAAAGAGGTTGGTATGTAATATAAATTACCATTAAAATTGGAAAAATTGTTGTTATAAGCCATATCACAAAATAAAACACAAACAAACAAAAAAAAAAAAAATTCTAGACTAAGTTAGGGTAGACCTTTGACCTAGACGACTCCTAAGTGGTTAGACTGTCCACAGGAGGTATAATGCAGACTTTGACCACAAACTAATCAGTCAGGTCAGGGTAAGATTGGTGGGAGGTATCCGCGCAAAGCGACGGCCTAATTAAGCCAAACCACCAGCCTTCGGGGTTTCGCCCCTCAATCCCTTTCCTTAGACACTGATTTGACAGGAGTCAAATTCTAACATATTCCCCCTTAGGATAATCTCCTAATTGAGTCCGAGATGTCCCTAGGGCCAACATCTACTCATATTTAGTTAGGCTTGAGTTAGTGAGTGAGGAGATTGTTTGTGGGTTAAAGGAGGGTAATGACTTCCCCCCCTTATCTTGTTTATAGGACAAGCCCTTAGATCAATTTAGTGCAGTGTACAAGAAAAGCAACACTTAAGCAATATAAACAATCCAAAAGTGTTCTTATATTAGATGCTATGCATACGTACCTTTGCTCCAGCACTCTTCAACAGGAATGAAAAATATAAACGAATTAGACACGTGCCTAAATGCAAGTCTAAACCGTTTTTAGAATTTAACAAACATCATTTTACTGTTGAGGTTACAGTGAGACAAATAAGGAAATAGAAGCTGCAGTATTAAACTTTGCACTACAGCCAACCTGCAAAAAATACAGGTTAGTAGTTTACTCAGATTGCCACATGAATGTAGCAAATCTGAGGGCTTCTTGGCTCTGCTTTCTTGAGTAGAGTCCAATGCCACTTATATGTCCACTGCAGCAAAGATTCCTTGTTGTCAAGCCTGTACACCAAAAACGAAAAAGAAAGTTAGCCAAAAATGTAAATCTAAAAAGAGAGTAACTTACCGTCCCTCTCCGCAACGGCTCAAAAATTTGATTGAGTTTAAATCTGCACAGAAAAGTACAGAATTTCAGAACCTTTAAAATAGAGATGTGCAAGTGCTCAATTCTACCGCAATAGCAAGTGGCTATGCGAGTCGTGATCCACAAGGAGGGACTAGCGATAGAAGTTTTTTAGTAAGTTCTCTTTTAGGCTACAAAGTGTGGTTAAAGTTCTTCTTTAGTTCTTTAAAAGAAAAAGGAAAAATTGAGTTAAAGTTAAATTAGGAAGAAGATGGAGAAACTAGAAATGATATGTATAAAGAAATGAAAAAGAGTGATGAAAGAGGTAGTAGATTGTGGTGTTCTAAACTAAAGAATAAAAAGAAAAGAATCTAAAAGTTACTTACCTCCTTTGGCAAAATGCTTACCTTGAATCTTTTGCAATAAAGTTACCTTGAAGCGAGGCGATCAACGTACAGCCCATAAGAGTTGATTCCCGTCTCCTCCACATTAAATCATCAAGACGTTGCAAGTATGAAGTGATATAGAATGCAACTCAAAATCCATCGTCATGAGCTATCGGTGGCACTCGCAAAGGCAAGGCTCTTTCGATGCTTTAAGACTCACTTGGATAGCAATTGATACCAAAAGAAGAAAAGTAGAGAAGAAGAAGAACAAAAATAAAGTACATACAAAAGGAAAACTACAGATTCGATTTTATAACAATAAGAGAAAAGAAGAAAGTCTTACACTGGTGTCACTCTCAGCACAAGCTTCGTTCTCATTCTCCTATAAAACTCTGATCTCCTCTGATTTACATAAATTAAAACTAAAAATTACATGAAAGAAAAACAAAAACCTACACTAAAAGATGAAAAAGTGGACTAAATCCTATCTCTACATGGTCGTCCTCTGTAGGCTCTGAAAATCCCAGTATTTATAGGCAAAACCCAACCTATGAGAGTGTATGAAGATAGGGGGAGCAAATGCTCCCCCTAACTCTCCAACAAAGTCGCGAAAACGCGACTTTGGTCGCGTTTTCGCTGCTAGGGTGTGGCCAGGTGGCCACACCCTATTGGTGGTGCTCCCCAGCTTCTCGATTTGTATTTATCTTCACCTGGATTTGAAGTTTAAGTCTGGAATTTTGACGAAATGGCCTTTAATCCTTGGCTTCAACCGATCGATTTGTAGGGATTTATTCTAACTGGTTTTCAACCGATCTGAACTGACCTGATCTGCCCTGATTTACTGAGTTCGAATTAATTCTGATTTAATTCAGAATTTGATGGGCTTTTGGGTTCATTTCTCTTCACTCTCCTTTAGGAATGGGCCTGCAAATAAATTAAACATTTAATTAGGAAAAAGCAGAGTTTATTCTATAATAAGTATGAGAATATGATAATAAATGTGCAATATTAGTGACCAATCACACCCCCATACCTATCTTTTGCTCGTCCTCGAGCAAAATAACTAAACTATACTAAGAATTATTAGTCCACTTTCGCAGGTCACTCGATTGCACTGAGCATGTGCATCAAGCCGTTAAACCTCTAGGTTTCCTCTGGAGGACGAGTTTTGTCTCGTGAGAGTTTTCAGTGGATTACAACCGCAAAATCCATAAAGAAAGAGAAAAATATTAGTATTTTGAAAACACATTTTGAAAGAAAAATATTTGAAATATTATTGTAAGTTTTAAGTAATCTATAAGTTATAGGAAAATCGAATTTTTCATTTCTAAACTTAGTCTCTATTCAAAAATTTGTTATCAATTAAAGTAAGGAGTCAACTTGTACTTCTCATCTAGCTTATTTCCTTACCCTAAGTCATATGCACCTTGTAACCGTAAAAATTTTGACAAGGGTTTCTTTAACTCTAACTCTTATGCCTTATATATATATATATATATATATATATATATATATATATATATATATAATATATATATATATATATATATATATATATATATATATATATATATATATATATATATATATATATATATATATATATATATATATATATTGTGGTATTATTCCTTAGTTCTACTTGGCTTTCTAATCTGCCCATGTAACGAACCTTTAATCGATGACTCTCAAAGCAAACGGTCTTAGGGCACCGGGTGAGAAAACACCCTAAGGACTTAAGGACTCGAGCAAATAAGGCCACAAAACTAAGGACTTTATTATATGAATCACTTTTAGGCATGAACACTTATGCTTTATTAGGCACAAATACCCAGCTTAATCATAGGATTTATATATTTTTTTCTCAAACTTATCTAATCATCTTTCGCATAAATATTAAGGCTTGCTTAGGCCAAAGTACCTAGCTAATCAATAATTAGATTTGTTCATCTTTTATAGATATATTATTTTTTTTTCTTTTTTCTTTTTTATTTTTTATAAGGCATAAGAATCTTTGTTTTTGAACCCTAAGTGTGTAAGTGTATAAGGTGTGCATATTTCTTCAAGGTAAAGATCAAGACTAAATTACTTTCACAAACTTTCTTCTTATCCTTAGAAATCAAACAAATAATCTTATTTTGGCCAAGTCTAAGAAATCCTAATTATGATTTTCCTATTCCTTAAAATTGACTTACTTTCTTACAAAAAATATGTCAAAATATTGTTTCTATGTTCAAAAAGTTTTTAAAAGTAAAGAAAATGTTAATAATATTTTTTTAATAAAAAGAAAAACCTAAGTTATGTTAGAACCCTCCCCCACATCTATCTCATGCATTGCCCTCAATGTATGAATTAATGCATAGATGCATGAAAAAGAAAAAAGGGAAGGAAAATACTACCTTAAGGTGGTGGTTCCGGTGGTGGTCTGATTAGTTCACGAAATGCGGCCCAATCGACTTTTCGTGAAGTTTGGAGGAACCCACCAGAAACCTCTCTAATATAACCCACTAATATGATGTATCCATGGAGGATTTTTATTAAAAATTTAACCCCTTCTAATTTTCAAATTCCATAATTAATTTCGGAGTCAATTTTGTCAACCACCTTGTCCCAAAATGGAGTATGAAAAGATAGAATGATTGACTTGGACTTAGGAAGTACGGGAATTAATACCGACTCAGGAAAGTGACTTAAGTCAAGTAAAGATTCAGGAGTCGAGATTGGTTCAGGAAGTGGGTCCAAATCAAGAAGTTGAAACTCAAGTTCACATTCATTTTCCTACAATGGAATATGACTTAATATTGGTGATTCAAGTTCAAGAATGACAGGTGTGGGAATCAAAACTGACTCTAAAATATTACTCAAGTCGGGTAACAAAATAGGAGTCAGTATTGATTCAGGAATTTGAACTGGATCAAAAAATTGAGAATCTAGGTCACATTTCTCATTGAGTTTAATTTCATAAAAATGAGAACTTGCTAATTTGTCAATGGGATTTTCAAAAGTATGAAATTGTTCATGTTCAATATGATGATCATCAAAGATAGGCGATTCAATTTCATTATGAATTGGCACAGGATCCAATGTTGACTCGGAAAAAAGATTGAAATCAGGTAAAGACACCGGAGTCATAATTGAATCAGGAAGTAGAATTGAATCATTAAGTTGAGGTTCATGATCATATTCATTCTAAAGTTCAATTTAAGGAAAGGGATAACTTGCCAAACTGTCAATGTCACTTTTAAAATTTGAAGTTTGGGCAAGTTCATATGATAATGCTGAAATGGAACCTTGTTTTTCAAAATAACATGACTCTTCTGCTATAACAGAATGGTTAGTGACATCAGAAATGATCAAACGGTGAGAACGTAGAGTTTGGACCATCATATCTATGTCATGATTACGAGAGTTTTGAGCCTAAGTCATGGCTTCAAGCATCTTTTCATAATTGATTGGTTCATCATTTTGTTGCGATTGATCTTGAAAAGATAAAGTGTTATTTTGAAATTGGTGATGAAATTGTGAGTCCATCAGATTTTGTGATTGTTGTTTGGACTCACGCATACTCATTTCCAAAATTGATGGTTATCTATTTTGGATTTGTGGAACTGAGTATGAATCTTGAAAATATTGTTGACAAGGTGGATAAGGAGGACAAGTTGATTGAAAATTGGACTCGAGGGAGGTGAATCCCCATTGACTCTGTGAAGAGTTGAAATTATTCTGAAAATTATGGTCATATGATTGAGGGCTTGGGTTATATTGATTCGGATAAGACCAATCCGGCACACTATGTTAGTTAAAGTTATGATATGCCGGGTTGGTAATATCCGAAAAAGAGGTTGGTGTGTAATATGGATTACCATTAAAATTGAAAAAAATTGTTATTATAAGCCATATCACACAATAAAACACAAACAAAGAAAAACAAACAAAAAAAATTCTAGACTAAGTTAGGGTAGACCTTTGACCTAGATGACTCTTAACTGGTTAGACTGTTCACAGGAGGTATAATGCAGACTTTGACCACAAGCTAATCAGCCAGGTCAGGGCAAGATTGGTAGGAGGTATCTGCGCAAAAGCGACGGACCTAATTAAGCCAAACCACTAGCCTTCGGGGTTTCGCCCCTCAATCCCTTTCCTTACACACTGATTTGACAGGAGTCAAATTCTAACATATTCTCCCTTAGGATAATCGCCTAATTGAGTCCGAGATGTCCCTAGGGCCAACATCTACACATTTTTAGTTAGGCTTGAGCTAGTGAGTGAGGAGATTGTTTGTGGGCTAAGGGAGGGTAATGACTTCCCCACCTTATCTTGTTTATAGGACAAGCTCTTAGATCAATTTAGTGCAGTGTACAAGAAAAGCAACACTTAAGCAATGTAAACAATCCAAAAGTGCTCTTATACTAGATGCTATGCACACGTACCTTTACTCCAGCACTCTTTAACAGTAATAGAAAATGTAAACGAATTAGACACGTGCCCAAATGCAAGTCTAAACCGTTTTTAGCATTTAACAAACATCATTTTACTGTTGAGGTCAGAAAGAAAGTACAGTGAGACAAATAAGGAAATAGATAGCTACAGATATTAAACTTTGCACTACAGCCAACCTGCAAAAAATACAGGTTAGTAGTTCACTCAGATTGCCATTTGAATGTAGCAAATCTGAGGGCTTCTTGGCTCTGCTTTCTTGAGCAGAGTCCAAGGCCACTTATATGTCCACTGCAGCAAAGATTCCTTGTTGTCAAGCCTGTACACCAAAAACAAAAAGAAAGTTAACTAAAAATGTAAATCTAAAAAGAGAGTAACTTACCGTCCCTCCCCAGCAACGACGCCAAAATTTGATTGAGTTTGGATCAGCACACAAAAATACAGAATTTCAGAACCTTTAAAATAGAGATGTGCAAGTGCTCAATTCTACCGCGATAGCAAGTGGCTATGCGGGTCGTGATCTACAAGGAAGGACTAGCAATAAAAGCTTTTTAGTAAGTTCTCTTTTAAGCTATAAAGTGTGGTTAAAGTTCTTCTTTAGTTCTTTAAAAGAAAAAGGAAAATTAATTTAAAGTTAAATTAGGAAGAAGATGGTAGATTAAGAAGATGGAGAAACTAAAAATGATATGTACAAAGAAATGAAAAAGAGTGATGAAAGAAGTGGTAGATTGTGGTGTTCTAAACTAAAGAATAAAAAGAAAAGAATCTAAAGTTATTTACCTCCTTTGGCAAAATGCTTACCTTGAATCTTTTGTAATGAAGTTACCTTGAAGTGAGGCGATCAACGTATAGCCCATAAGAGTTGATTCCCGTCTCCTCCACATTAAATCATCAAGACGTTGCAAGTATGAAGTGATATAGAATGAAACTCAAAATCCATCATCATGAGCTATCGGTCACTCGCAAAGGCAAGGCTCTTTCGATGCTTTAAGACTCACTTGGATAGCAATTGATACCAAAAGAAGAAAAGTAGAGAAGAAGAAGAAGAATAAAAATAAAGTACATATAAAAGGGAAACTACATATTCGATTTTATAACAATAAGAGAAAAGAAGAAAGTCTTGCACCGGTGTCACTCTTAGCACAAGTTTCGCTTTCATTCTCCTATGAAACTCTGATCTCCTCTGATTTACATAAACAAAAACTGAAAATTATATGAAAAGAAAAACAAAAACCTACATTAAAAAATGAAAAAGTGGACTAAATCCTATCTCTGCATGGTCGTCATCTATAGGCTCTGAAAATCCCAGTATTTATGGGCAAAGCCCAACCATTTAGAGCGTATGAAGATAGGGGAGCAAACGCTCCCCCTAACTCTCTAACAAAACCACAGAAACACGGCTTTAACCGCGTTTCTGCGGCCAGGGTGTGGCCAGGTGGCCACACCCTATTGGTGGTGCTCCCTGGCTTCTCGATTTGTATTTATCTTCAGCTGGATTTGCAGTTTAAGTTCGAATTTTGACGAAATGGCCTTTGATCCTTGGCTTCAACTGATCGATTTGTAAGGATTTGTTCTAACTGGTTTTCAATCGATCTGAACCGATCTGATCTACCCTAATTTACTGAGCTCGAATTAATTCTGATTTACTTCAGAATTTGGTAGGTTTTTGGGTTCATTTCTCTTCACTCTCCTTTAGGAATGTGCCTGCAAATAAATTAAACATTTAATTAGGAAAAAGCAGAGTTTATTCTATAATAAGTATGAGAATATGATAATAAATGTGCAATATTAGTGACCAATCACAGGCTAAGTAAGATAAATTGGAGAGATATTTTATCTTGAATTTTTTGCCTTAGATAGTATGCACTTCACACAAACACAATTTTTGGGATGGAAACAAAGACCTAAATGCCATAAAGTAAAAAAATAAATAAATAAAAAGAAAATATATATGGTATAAATAAAAAATCACTTATTAAGCTGGATAATTATGCCTCAAAAAGCTTGATTATTCACGCCTAACGGTGGTCATAAGAAACAAATAATCCCTCTTAGTTTTGTGGCCTTGTTTACTCAAGTCCTTAAACCCGAGGGATGTTTTCTCATCTGGTGCCCTAAGAACCGTCTGGTCTGAGAGTCATCGGTTAAAGGCTCACTACCCGAGTAAACTAGAAAGCCTAAGAAAATGAAGGAAAGAAAAAAAGAGAAAAAAAATATATATATATATAAATAAATGGCTTGATAGTTAGAGTTGAAATCTCAGAAATCTTCACTGTCACAAAGTGCATATTATTTAGATTTTATGAAGGATAAAATATTCAATCCAATTTTAATATCTTACCTTAATTGATGACAAGATCTTGCATATAGATTAAGTTTAAGAAAGAATAATTTTTGGTGGACTTATGACCTTAGATCGCTTATTTTTTTGCAAAAATATTTCGTAAATTTGTCTCTCTTTCAAAATGAGTTTTCATTTAAAATACTAACATTTGTCTTCTTTTTTTATGGATTTTGTGGGTACAATCCGCTGAAAATCCTCAGTAGATAAAACTCCTCCTCTAGGGGAAACCTAGAGGTTTAACGGGTTGTTGCACTCGCTCAGTGCAATTGTGTCACCTGCAAAAGTAGTATAATAACATTTGTAGTATAGTTTTTCTTTTCTTATTTTGCTCGGGACGAGCAAAAGATAAGTGTGGGGGGTGATTAGTCTACAGTTTTGCATTATTATATCGCATTCCCTACCGATTTATGAATAAAATGTCAGTCTTACCATGTTTTGGTCTCTCTTGCAAATAATCAATACAAGGAGGGAAAAAGGGTAATAAGAGCTTAATTAAACCCATTTTTGGGTAATTAAATCCGCAATTCTTGGAGGCCAAGTAAGGAAACTTCTAGAAAATGCATTGAATCTAGACCTTGTGCACGTCAAACGAATATTCAGGCGAAAATACCAGAATTGGGATATACCAGGAAGGTCCCCAAAGCAACGGGAAGATCCTCGCCAAAATCAGGGAATTAATTCACTGGTTTTCCCACGCAAACACGGCAATAGCCGCGGATCCGCGGTAATTTGGTGTGGCCACGCTTCGATCTTCGATGCGTGGCCCTATCTCGTCTTCTAGAAACCCTTTATGCCTATAAATAGTGAAGGGATTGGCCGTAATGCAAGCAGTTTTGATTTTAGGCTAGGTTTTCTATCTTTTAGTGTAGTGTAGGTGTTCTTCTTTCTTTTGTATTTTTATTTCGTTTTTAGATCTTATAGTAGGGCTGAGAGATTTAAAGAGAGATAAAGAGATATTGATGTAATAGATGGTGACAATCTATGTAAAAGTGTCTCCTTTCTTCTCCATTGTAATCTTCTCCATCTTCTACATGATGCTTAGCTAACTTTTCTTCTCATGGCAATCTAATTACTAACCACTAACCATCTAACCACTTACTTGATAATCCACATGAATCTAATAGCCTCTACAAGGCCTTGCTCTTGCAAGAGCCATTGATAGCTCATGATGATGGATTCTAACATTCTAACATTCTTAACACCTAATCCACTAACTTGCTAACTTGCAATGTCTTCTTTATTTCATGCTCACCTTTAACCGGTTTGATGAATTAATATTAGCTTGCAACTTGTTATGTGGTATGGATGCGTTGTTTGAATGTAGAAGAACAATCTTATGTTCCATGCTCTGTATCGTTTCCTAAAGCCAAGGATTAGTGATGGCCAAGGATCCATGTGAGGCAACTATCACTAAGAGGTTAGCATGGTCAGTGGAGCAATTAGTAGTTAATAGCCATGAGTTTTCTTTTATCTTGTTTAAAAATCAAATCCAAAATCCTTTTATCATTTTCTTCATTGATTTTTACCAACCTCTTAGTTCATCTTTGTTTCATCTTCTTTTCTATTTTGTTTTCCAAACCACTTCTTTTTGGTTTTCACATCGACGTTTTCATCGCCTTCTCACGTATCACTTTCTAGATTTCTTTTATTTTACTTTTTCCAATTCTTTAACAAAGAAGAACTGTTAACTCATGTGAATAAGAACTGTTAATGCTTCTATCGCCTCCCGTCCCTGTGGATTCGACCTGTTGAGCCAATGCTATAACGAAAGTATCGAGGGAACATTAGCACATACAAGCTTTTACATTGATTTCATAAAATACACATTTTTGAGTGTTGTTTCCGCTTCGACCAACCGGCCTTGTAGGCTGGCCATGCGCACGTCCTCGTGCACATTGGTCGACCGGTCCGGTCGACCGGCCACTGGTCTGGTCGACCGTCCGGTCGACTGCCAGCTGGTTCTGGCAGCTATTTTAGAACTGAAAACTTGGTCAATTTAACTTCTATAAAATCCCATAAAATCCTATAAATTTCACAAAAATCAGTTCTTTATAGATATTTGAAAAACAAATAAGTGTGACTAAAAATCAACACATATTACAAAGTATTTGAACTATTTTTGTGATATAAAATATTTAGCCTTAAATAAAAACTATATTTTCCAAAAATCAAACTTTGAAAAGGAAATCCGATTTTTCTCAAACTTGTATAAATACAAAAATAAGATATTTAAATTTTTTTGAAGCATATTGTATATGGATATAATCTAATGCACATGTAAAGTATATATTTATGTTTTTGACATGAAATCTAAAAATAAGTTTTATTAATTACAAAACTCCAAACACATGAAAGGAGCATCAAAGTAAGTTTTTCTAAATATATGAAGCATATATGTATATAGATGAAATCTAATATACATTAAATCATGTAAACTTGTTTTGAGTCTATCTATTCATGAAAATCATACATATGTGAACTTAAAATTCAAAACCGATTAAACCGAAAACCAAACATATTGAACTTGTGTGTGAGTGAACTTGAGCATATCAACACTATCTATCTTTACACAAGATCTAAATACAAATGAAACTAAATACAAACTGAGGTCTTCTTGTCGACCCTCATCTTCAAGACGACCCAATCCAAACACAATGCAAAGAGCTAGACTCTAACCGAGTGCTAGATACGATCTTGACGCGCGAGCTCTTGAATCTACACATGTGTTAGCTCCCAAAACTCCTTTATTGAAGCTAAGCCTTACTAAGATCCTCATAGTAAATCTGAAACTATATAATTACAAGATTATTAGTACTATAACTACATGAGTTAATCATCATCAAAACTAGAGTGATGGGCCTTTGGGCCAACACTTTGTGGATGATTCGAAGAGCAAAATTATTAGTATAGGTAATATCAAAATTAAATCTTATTTATCATCTTCGGGGATGATAGGTGTGGGAGTGTGATTGTACACATAATCTGCATATTTAGTATTACATTCTCATATTTATTTTTAATAGACTCTGCTAATTTAATCTTATTTATTCTTTAAATATGTGTAGACCCTGTTTAGTGGAGAAGGAGAGAAAACGAGCCCAAAAGCCCACTTAAATTCAGATTTAAATGAGCTTAATTCAAAATCAAGAATTGGAACAGAAAATTTAAGGATATCAGAGCAAATCAGAGCATATAATACCAAATAGAAATTGGTTAAATTCGGATTTATTTGAATTTATTCGGTTAGCTTGAGGATCAACAGAGATATCATTAAATCCAGAGAATAAATCGTGAACCCAATTGGATAAACAAATGATAGAAAGCAAGGGAATGATCTACTCCTAACATGTGGTCGCGGATCCGTAGCCAAAGCCAAGGATCCGTGGCCTGGTTGTAGGATCTGAGGGAGCGTTTGCTCCCCCTATCTGTTCACTCATCTCCTCTCTCCATTTCGCAAATACTGCATTTCTCAAAGGTAAAAAGGTAAGATTAGGCAGAGAAGGACTCTTAGGCTAGTTTTCATTCTAATTTAGTGTAGGTTTTCATTTTTATATAATTTTTATTTCTTTATAAACATAGGTTAGGCAGAGATTCATGTAAGTAAGAGAGAGAATTATGTTGAGAGTGACATTGATGTAACCTTTCCCTTTCTTTCATCGTCTCTATGTAATCAAAACGTACAGATTTTTATGTTCTTTATTTTCTTGCTCTTCTTCTTCTTTTTTACTTTTCCTCTTTGATGCCAATTGCAATCTAAGTGAGTCTTATAACATCGAAAGAGCTTTGCCTATGCGAATGCCACCGATAGCTTATGATGATGGATTTAGTCTCAGTCTGTATCATTTCATACTTATGTCATCTTGATGATGAAATGTGAAACAGACGAGAATCAACTCTTATGGGCTATACGCTGATCGCCTCCACTTCAAGGTAACACCGTCGCCAAAGATTCAAGGTAATCATTTGGCCAAATGATGTAAGTTTTTCTTTTTGGTTTTCTTCTTTTCTTTTAATTCTTTACTTTAAATCACTTCCAATCACCAACTTTTCTTTACTGTTTTCATTTGTTTTCTTTAACTAAGTTTTCTAAATTTCCAAAATCACCATCTCCTTCTCACAAATTGATATAGCTTTTTTCTCTTTTCTTTCTAAAAACAAAGAAGACTTTTAACCATCTTTATTGAACTAAAAGATAACTTACTAAAAGCTTTCATTGTTAGTCCCTCCTTTTGGATCACGACTCGCATAGTCACTTGCTATCGCTGTAGTATTGAGATCTTGCACATTCTATTCTTCATTTCTGAAATTCTGTATTTTCTGTGTGCAGGTCTAAACTCAATCAATGGGTATAGTCGACGAATACATGATATTAGTCGATTTATACTAAGGTCTAGTCGACTTATACTTATACTAAGTTCTAGTCGACTAGAGTTGGGTTCTGACAGTTTTTTTTCTGGTTCTGTCTTCAGTTTGTATTGGATTTAGGTTTCTTTCTTTCTTTGAGGCGGTGCTGATTGGATTGTTGAAGTTGGGTTAGACTAGAATCATCCTAGGTGCCTATAAAAACCCTTGGGTTTAGCCTTTTTAATGCAAGTCAAGAGAAGTTAAGTTTATGAGAAATTCCATCATTGAGAGTTGTGAGAGAGAGAGAGATCTTCTTGTAACTCTTGTAATTTCTTTTCTGTTTTTAGTAAAGTTTCTCCCCTCCTTGTTGTGGACGTAGGCACTCTTGCCGAACAACGTTAAATATGTTGCTCTTTGGTTGTGTGGTGAATAGTCTTAATTGCTTGCTAATAGTAGATCTTTTACATTTTCGCTGTCGAGTCTTCAACTCAGTGTTTCTCTGTTGTTATATCGATGTTGACTAACAACAAATAGGAGGAGGTGGAGAGGAGAAGGGTTCGACTAACGGATTAGGTGGTGGAGTGGTTGGTAGGTACACATGGTTCAGGTTGGCGGGGTTGAAGAAAATGAAAACCTACCTCATTGGGTTCGAGCATTTTTAATTTGTTTGAAACTCATCCATCGGGTCTCGGGTTAGGTTCAAGTCAGGGTTTAAGCGGGCGAGTGGGTTTGTGTAGGTTTTAACGAGTTTAACGAATGATATACTATATATATACACACACACACACACACATATATACAGATATAGATGTGTATAAGCAAAAGTTATGTATTGTATATCCATGTGCACATGTAAGTATAACATGCATAAATACACACACACACACACACATATAGAAAGAGAGAGACTTGTGTCATTCCGAAAGGATTCGAATCCGAATCCTTCCCACTCAAATTATAACATCTAACATTTGAATACAAGATCCGTGAAATCACCTAAAAGGGGGGTGAATAGGTGACTAGCTAATCTAATGGTGAATTAATGCGGAATTAAAATCATTAATGCAAACTAAAAATTCTTAAGCTAAACACACCAAGTATAACCTAAGAGTGTAACTGAATTCCCCGTGAAGGGCTCTGAACTATCTCCTCAAGATTCCTCTAGATAAGAGTTGACGTGCCGCTTTGGCTCTCTTGGTTGAATACAAGTGTGAGCAAATAATCCCCAAGCATATAACAATATAAGCACAAGTATATCAAGCAAGTAATGAATATGAGCAATAAGCACAAGCAAGATATAAAGACAAGTGAGAGATAGAGAGATAGCAATCGCAAACACGGGAGATTTGTTTTGAGGTTCGAGCACCCTTGCTCTACGTTCCCGCCTTCAACACTATGAAGGATTTTCACTGAAAATGATCCCACCGGATCACTCGGTGCCACAACACCTACAAGGAGTTCCCACTAGAACTCTTAGACTCACTATTCCCCTCACTTGTTCCTGCAAGAACAACACACCGCAAGCACACTAGCTTGCCGAGGCCGCACCTCTACAATGAGCTCTCACTAGAACTCGAAACCACCGCGAACCCGCAAGTCCGCCTCCTCAAATACAAAGTAGAACACTTTGGTGATCACAACACTTTGTTCACCGAAAATAACTCTCACAACAATTCTCCTACAGGATGATATAGCAATGAATAGCTCAAGTGTATGTGAGAAAAACTTGGATTGAATTGGTGGTGAAAAACTAAAGAAATTTTTTTTTCAAAACACTCTTGAAAAACTCTCCTTTGATATGGAAGTATTTGGCTCTAAAACAAGTGGAGACAAACACCTAATAGTGTAGGAAAAACTATTGTAAAAACCCACTTGAAATCTTTTTTTAAAAAACAGTCTAAGAGAAGCTCCTTTTATAGGCTTCACAAAACTAGTCGTTGCAAGCCAAATCAGCAACCTTGTTTGCTGTCGGTCGACCGCCCGGTCGACCGGCCAACGGTCAGATTTCTGACCGTTGAGCCAGCGATCGATCGGCCGGTCGACCGTGGCCTGGATACAGATAGCAGAGCTCTCTGCCAGTCGATCGGGGCCATTTCCAGAGAGCAGAACTCTCTGGCGGCTGACGGAGTTGGTTGACCGGCCCTCCAGCCAAACAGGCCCATGCAGGTTTTGTGCACGTCGGTCGACCGACCTCTGGATCGGTCGACCGGCAGAAGGCCAGAAACAAGTTTTTAGAGATTTAAAAGTTGTCTTTTTATCTTCAATAAAATCCCATAAATGCTCTAAAAATCTACAAAAATAAGTTCAGTAATATTATTTGATATACAAACATGTTTGAGTAAAAATCAAAACATGTTACAAACATTTTCAACTATTTTTGTGTTATGAAAATTTTGGCTTAAAATAAAATCTGTATTTTTCCAAATTGATTTTTTCAAAACTTCTCCAAATACAAAAATAAGATATTTTAAACACTTTTAAAGCTTGTGTATGGATATGATCCACTACACATATATGATGAAATATCTTTGTGTTTGACAATAAGCACTAAAATAAGTTTGGTTAAAACACATGTATATATTGAAACTCCAAAAATCAAAATGGTATTTTCAAAACAAAAGCTCTTTTATGAAAACATATCTAAATCTTGTGTGTGAGTGTATATGTACTTGAGCAATCTACAACTATTCTATCCTTTACATTTTATCTAAAAACAAAATCTTAACAAAACAAATCTAAACACAAGTCTTCTCTTGTAATCTTCTTCTCCTTCTTGACTTGGTCCAAACCATGATCCAATGAGCTAGACTCCTCTTGAGTAATTGATGTGGTCTTAATGCACAAGCTCTTGAATCAACACGTGCTAACTTTAAAACTTGATTTTAAATCCTTTGTTGAAGCTAAACACGTACTAAGATCTTGATCACAAATCTGAGACTAAATAAATACAAGATCATTAGTACTATAACTACATGAGTTAATCATTGTCAAAACTAGAGTGATGGGCCTTTGGGCCAACAATCTCCCCTTTTTTATGATGATAAAACTCATGGAGTTATATATGCATGGATTAAAGTTAAGCTTCAAAGAAGTTCCCCCTTAACTCATGCATAACAATAAATAATAAGATATGGTAATGAAGTACATAAAACTAAGCACATAAATATGCATAAACAAGATGAGAGAAACATGCATAAACTAAAAGTTCTTTTTCCCAAAAACTTTCTTCTCCCCCTTTTTGTTTAAACTTTCAAAATCATTCTTCTCATTTTGTAAAATGCATAAACTCAATATATGTAAAAACTCAAATATGCATATATAAACTCAAAATCTTTCTCCCCCTTTTTGTTAATCATCAACAAAGGGGTAAAGAACAAAACAACAATAATGATATAAATGCGATATACATTCATGAAGAGAGAGACGTGAAGTTAACTCCCCTGCATACATGCATTACATGAAGAAGGGATGACAAAGCCCTAATTCACATAAAACATAATATGCAATGCACAAGTGGAGATATGAAGCTACACACGTATATCACATAAAGAAGAGTTGTTAAGCTCCTCTATACAAGATACACACAACATGAATCTATATATAGAAGAGATGTTAAGCTCCTCTTGCATATAGACAATACAAAGCAAAAATTTTAAACCACTTTAAAACAAATTTTGAATACTCTTAAATCAAATTTTAAGGTATCACTGTAAATACACAAAATCACAAGATTTTTGAAACAATATGAAATTGGAAATTTTTTTTGATACCAATTGAAATTGAAACATTTGTAAATCTTGATACCAATGAAAGTAAGGTATTTTATATTTTGATACTAATAGAAATACATGGTAAATAAAAATATCACAAATATTTTACCTTTTATTAATACCAATTGAAATTGAAACCCAATTGGAAAACAAAACATATTGATACCAATTGAAGTATATTGTAAATTTTGAAATCAACAAAATACCAATTGAAAATAATGCATAAGCTTATTAAAGTACCAATTGAGATATCAATTGAAATTAAGATTTAAGTCAAGCTTAGCATAAACATAATTTGTGCTTTAAACATGTAATTATATATTGTAAATCAATCACAATCAAATCATATAGATGTATGAAGAAGAACCAATAGAAATTGATATTACTTAAAATGTGAAGCATACATATATAGAAAACAAAATATGAGTATATACAAAAAATATCAATTGTGATACCAATTGAAAATACGATAAGAATCAAGTGTATAACTCATAAATATCCACCCTTTTCATGCATATGATAAAAGATATTTAATTTGAGCATACAAGGCATGGTCGCCCATCCATCCGCCCTTAAAGGGGTTGTAGGGATTTTCAAAAATAAGAGTTTGAAAATATTTTGCAAAATTGAAAACTCTACCTAGTGAAGAATAAATAACTAGTTAAAGTAATTTTATGAAAAACTAGTTAAAGATCCTTCAAAAATATGAAATCAAATCATATGTATCCATGAAACATACTAAAAACACAAGAATTGACACTCAAATTCTATAAGGCTCAAAATTTCTCATGAAAACAATGTCATGAGTAAACAAATGAAATGAGAGTGCACCATAATCATTAAGTAGCTTTTTCATGAAAGTAATCAATATAGCTCAAAAACATTACACACATGAAAATTCATTTCATCAAACAAATATAAAACTTATAAGAATTTTTTTTTACCAAAAACAACCTTCAAGGCATATGTATGTTTTTATCCAAAACTGATAATATACATACATATCCTAAACATAAAAGGGTCTATAATGATATTTGCGTGAAAGAAAGTGACTCAAGGGGCATACATGTATATTTATTAGTTTTAAACAAACATAGCATATACATAAAGCAAAACATGCACAAAAATAGTCAAAACATATATAAATGAGAGAATCATCAAAACTAGGTTATATATATACATGTAATGAGTACAAATGGGTAATGAAGTGCAAACATATAGAATCAAATGTTGCTCACTACTTGTACACGTATACACACAAGTTTTAATAAAAAGTTTATCTAAACACGTATTCACCATATAAAGTACAAAACATGATTCTTTTAACATAAAACTAAAACATGCTAAAAATCATCAAAGTATAAATGCATATAAACTAAATGGAGTTTAGAGATAGTTATCAAACCAAATACACTATCCTCTAAGCCTTCAAAACATGATGGTCGTCCCACTAAACCTCCTTGATAGCGGTGCATCAATTTGTAGTGTTCATTTTGATCCCATGCATCCACCACTAAGGCACTAAACTTCTCACGTCATGTGAGAGCCTACACCTACATCAAACACAAGAGGTGGGGATTTTGATACCTATTTTCTTTGGGTCCACGGGGGTTAGCATCAAATGGAACTCATACATTTTTATTAACAAAATTTGAAGAATTTACTCTATCATAACAAAACTTTGCTAAATGGCCTTTGCGACCGCAATGTGTACACTTGTACACTCTAGTATGCACATAAGGATGAGTGTGATCATGACATGCAAAATGTGCATATGCATGTTGTGGGTGATGTGCATGAACATGTGGAGCTTGTTTCATTTTAAACAAGGTTTCCAATCTATTGTGGTTAAATGCACAATCGCTCAAAGTTGAGCTCAAGCAGTTTATTTTATTTTTCAAAACTTTATTTTATTTTTCAAAACTTTAATCTCATTATTATCAATGGTAGTAGCATGAAAAGCATGGGCAACAATCTTTTTCTTTTTGAAAACATTTTCTTTTCTTTTGAAACAAATTTTCTTTTTAAAGAGATGTTTTCATTCAAAGCAATTTCCTTTTCCTTTTCCACCAAAATAATTTTATTTTTCAAAGAGGTATTTCCTTCACAAAGATCATTTAATTTAGAAAACAAGAAAATATTCTCATTTTTTAAAAATTCATTTTCTTTTGAAATGTTTTCCAATTTATTTTGAAAAGAATCTTTTGCTTTTAACAAGGAAACAAATTGATTTATCATTTTCTTGTTATCTTTTTTAAGCATGTCATATTTTTCTAGAAGTTCTTGACAAAATGAAGCAAGTTCATTATAAGACATATTAACATCCTCTTCTAACTTGGATTCGGAGTTTACCTCAAGGGGGTTATCCCTTGGACCATGCAGCATACGTTGGAAGCCTCACTTCCAACATCCGAGTCGCTCCCCGTATAATATTGTTCTTGTTTGCCAAGGGAGATAATGGTGTTTCATACTACAAAAGCCGAATCAAGATTAGTAACCCTACATAAAAAATCATCATTTAGGGTACTCTTCAAGGTATGGATGGCTTTTGAGTTAGCCTCAAGATACTTGCTGTTACTAAAGTATGAATCCTTAATGGTAGCAAGATAAACATGAATACCTAGGCCTTTGAGGTATAATGACATCTTAACCTTCCAAATTTGGATGTTAAGAATATCAAAAGTGGGAGGTGACATGAAATCCATGTGTGTATACAAATATTATGATTAGCTATAAATGAGGATCTTTAACTCAAGGTTGCTAGACCCAAATCAAGAGCACTTGGCTCTGATACCAATTGAAATCACCTAGAGGGGGGTGAATAGGTGACTAGCTAATCTAATGGTGAATTAATGCGAATTAAAACTATTAATGCAAACTAAAATTTCTTAAGCTAAACACACCAAGTATAATTTAAGAGTATAGCCGAATTCCCCATGAAGGGCTCTGAACTATCTCCTCAAGATTCCTCTAGATAAGAGTTGAGGTGCCGCTTTGGCTCTCTTGGTTGAATAAAATGTGAGCAAATAATCCCCAAGCATATAACAATATAAGCACAAGTATATCAAGCCAGTAATGAATATGAGCAATAAGCATAAGGAAGATATAAAGACAAGTGAGAGATAGAGAGATAGCAATCGCAAACACAGGAGATTTGTTTTGAGGTTCGAGCACCCTTGCTCTACGTCTCCGCCTTCAACACTATGAAGGATTTCCACTAAAAACGATCCCACCAGATCACTCGGTGCCGCAACACCTATAAGGAGTTCCCACTAGAACTATTGGACTCACTAGTCCCCTCACTTGTTCCCGCAAGAACAACACACCGCAAGCAAACTAGCTTGCCGAGGCCGCACCTCTACAATGAGCTCTCACTAGAAATCGAAACCACTGCGAACCCGCAAATCCTCCTCCTCAAATACAAAGTAGAACACTTTGGTGATCACAACACTTTGATTACCTAAAACAAATCTCACAACAACTCTCCTATAGGATGATATAGCAATGGATAGCTCAAGTGTATGTGAGAAAAACTTGGATTGAATTGGTGGTGAAAAACTCAAGAAATCTCTTTTTCAAAACACTCTTGAAAAACTCTCCTTTTGATATAAAAGTATTTGGCTCTAAAACAAGTTGAGATAAACACCTAATAGTGTAGGAAAAACTATTGCAAAAACCCACTTGAAATCTTTTTTTAAAAACAGTCCAAGAGAAGCCCCTTTTATAGGCTTCACAAAACTAGCCGTTGCAGGCCAAATCAGCAGCCTGGTCTGCTGTCGGTCAACCGCCCGATCGACCGGCCAACGGTCAGATTTCTGATCATTGAGCCAGCGGTGGACCGGCCTGTCGACCGTGGCCTGGATATAGAGAGCAGAGCTCTCTGCTGGTCGACCGCCCAGTCGACCGGGGCCATTTCCGGAGAGCAAAACTCTCTGGCGGTCGACCGGGTCGGTCGACCAGCCCTCCAGCCAAACAGGTCATGCACGTTTAGTGCACGTCAGTCGATCGCCCGGTCGACCGACCTCTGGATCGGTCGACCGTGCGGTCGACCGGCAGAAGGCCAGAAACAGGTTTTTAGAGATTTAAAACTTGTCTTTTTATCTTCAATAAAATCCTATAAATTCTCTAAAAATCTACAAAAATAAGTTCAGTAATATTCTTTGATATACAAACATGTTTGAGTAAAACGCAAAACATATTACAAATATTTTGAACTATTTTTGTGTTATGAAAATTTTGACTTAAAACAAAATCTGTATTTTTTCAAATTGATTTTTCCTAAACTTCTCCAAATACAAAAACAAGATATTTTAAATACTTTTAAAGCTTTGTGTGTATGGATATGATCCACTACACATATATGATAAAATATCTATGTTTTTGACAATAAGCACTAAAATAAGTTTTGGTTAAAACACATGCATATATTGAAACTCTAAAAACCAAAACGGTATTTTCAAAACGAAAACTCTTTTATGAAAACACATCTAAATCTTCTGTGTGAGTATATATGTACTTGAGCAATCCACCAACTATTCTATCCTTTATATTTTATCTAAAAATAAAATCTTAACAAAACAAATCTAGACACAAGTCTTCTCTTGAAATCTTCTTCTCCTTCTTGACTTGGTCCAAACTATGATCCAATGAGCTAGACTCCTCTTAAGCACTTGATGTGGTCTTGATGCACAAACTCTCGAAGCAACACGTGCTAGCTCCAAAACTTGACTTTAAATCCTTTGTTGAAGCTAAACACTTACTAAGATCTTGATCACAAATCTGAGACTAAATAAACATAAGATCATTAATACTATAATTATATGAGTTAATCATCATCAAAATTAGAGTGATGGGCCTTTGGGCCAACAATCCGCTTAGTTGAAGTTGATCTATATTATTTCAAGTATCTATAAACAAAACATCAAGCGTTTTGAATACTTTTTGCTCATGCATCAAGTAGGGAAAAAATGGACGGCCTAAATAGTGAGTTGATTAGTTTAATGGTGTAGAACATTTGAAACCTAACAAAAATTGATTTGTAGGGGTTTTAAAATGTTTAGATCATGATCAAATGGCTAGATCGAGAATTTGTATATCTAAAGATATAGATCTAACCAACTCACTACGTTCGACCGTCTATTTTGCACCGCTTGATGAATGAGCAAAAAGTATTCAAAACACTTGATTTTTGATTTGTAGATACTTGAAATTATATAGATCTACTTCAACGGAGTGGATCTTGTATTCGAATATGGGAGGATTGTATTTGAGTGTGAAGGATTCGGGCTCGAATCCTTCTGAATTGACACAAGTATATATATATATATGGGGTTACTGTACCTCAGCCGGCAGGCTGAGAGAGTTTCTCAGCCGGCGGGACGTGGCTGAATATATGCCACATATCGGCCGTAGAGTGTAGGCGCCAAAAAAATCAAAAAGATCCCGCCTAAACAATCATGAAACAAATTGACAAAAATACCCCTTTTTTAATTCTAAACTGGAATAAAGTCATCAACAAACAAAATTTCAGTTGAATATATCTACAGCTATAAAATTCGTAATTTTACTACATCGAAAAATATAATTAAAAAAAATTTGGATCAACATAATATAAAATAAGCAGAAGTATTGAAAATTTAAAAAACATGCCATGGTCGCAGACTTAATACAATATAACTTTCAATTTTATATGACAACTGCGACACAGTCACTAGTCGCAGTCACTAGTCGCAGTCATAGTATAACAAAATTTTTTTATATAACGTCTGCGACCCTAGTCGCATTCTATCGTACAGCAATGCGACCTCCTTCAGTACTGCGACCAAAGTCGCAATCTTCTTTCGCATGCCTTATGTAAAAAAATTTTTATATTTTTAAAAAGTAGATTAGCCATGCGACCCTGAGATCAGTTCGCGTACATCACATCTTATAAAAAATACTATATTAATTATACTGAATTAAATGAAAGTAATTAATATTCTTTCTACCGTGATACAACAACAGTCTAGAAAAAAGAGATGCACTAATGTTAATATCGATGAAGGAAAGATGTGCACCATACGTAATCTAAAGATATAGGCAAACAATTTTATAAAAAGTTAATTTGTACTTCAAGTATTAAACCTCTGGCAAAAAGAAACTCTTTAGATTTTTCCGCAATAAATCTTCAATTAAATATTTAATTTTTTTACCACTTCCTACCATACTCAACCCTCACCTGTAACAATTATTATTACTATTCATGTTCTTCCATAATATTGACCTTTATATAATGCTTGTAACTAATATATTATCTCATACCTAAAAACTATATTTTTGCTCTTCCTTTTCAATTTGATTTCAAAAACTTTCAAAAAATAATTCATTCTTGAATCATGTCTTCCCCATCTTCTTCCTCTGAACACTTAGATTTCAACTTCAATCGTTCCCCCACCGGTCCTTTTTCTTTAGGATATTCTAGTGAATCTGATACCAGTCTGGACTTCACTCCTTTTGACTATCTCACTACATTAAATAATGTATTAACTGATCCTCCTATTCATGAGGATAATGAAGTTTTCATGTGGGTTAGTGAGTAAGACATTATTCCTCTGCCACTTGACGGAGACATGCTTGATGAAAGCATGTCCTCTGATGCTGTAGGCTCGCTTTCTCGCAACGGGTCAGACGAAAAGCTTGATAGAGACGATCCATTCTGGGAGTTTATCGGTGAAACAAAAAAACCTCAAAAACAGGAAGATGATGAGGAAATAAGTGATGAACAGGAAGAGCAGAAGAATGAAGACGACGAATCTGCTTATGATGGTGATAATGACGAGGATTAGGATTTCCTGATCTTCTGATATTCAACCTTATTTTGTCTTCTTTTAAAAGCTTTTAATTCTCTTTTTTTGTAAGGTCTCTTTCTCACTATATTAACTTATAAGCTCTTTTAATTACATATCAAACTGCGACTGCTGTTCTTAAACACTGCGACCATAGTCGCAGTGCTACTACATATACAATAAGTAAAAATAATTCATACTTTATAAGTAAAACATATAAAACATACGTAAACTGCGACTATAGAATCAGTACTTATTCACCGTTATTACATTGAACTTAGCAAAAAAAAATCATCAAGAAAAATGCAGTCGAGGGTACTGCGACCATAGTCGCAGTCCATGATCGCATACTATATGTAAAAAACCAATTTAATAGTTCATAGGAGGATCAGACAACAGTCAGAAATGAAGAACAAAAAATATAAAATAATACGTAAACTGCGATTATACTATCGCTCTCGTTAAGTACTGCGACCATAGTCGCGGTAGTGCGACCATAGTCGTAGTCCATGATCGCATACTATATATAAAAACCAATTTAATAGTTTATAGGAGGATCAGATAACAGTCAGAAATGAAGAACAAAAAATATAAAATAATACGTAAACTGCGATTATACTATCGCTCTCGTTAAGTACTGCGACCATAATCGCGGTAGTGCGACCATAGTCGCAGTCCATGATCGCATACTATATGTAAAAACCAATTTAATAGTTCATAGGAGGATCAGACAACAATCAGAAATGAAGAACAAAAAATATAAAATAATACGTAAACTGCGATTATACTATCGCTCTCGTTAAGTACTGCGACCATAATTGCAGTAGTGCGACCATAGTCGCAGTCCATGACCGCATACTATATGTAAAAACCAATTTAATAGTTCATAGGAGGATCAGACAACAGTCAGAAATGAAGAACAAAAAATATAGAATAATACGTAAACTGCGATTATACTATCGTTCTCGTTAAGTACTACGACCATAGTCGGGTCCTTGATCGCATTATACATTACATGCGAAAAAAGTAAACTGCGACTATATTAAAAATCATTAAATATCAAATCAGATAAAAAAATTAAAGAAGCATTCAAATTAGTTTCGTGATTTAATAAAAAAATGTTGGCAGTTTGGCCGCAGTTATAAAAGTTAATTGTCACAAAAATTGAATAACGTCATAAAATATAAAAATATAATAAACTATACATATCCACTGTCTTTTACCGACAGAGTAGCTTTTCATAAGGGGTATCTAGTAATTTAACTTCTTCCTATAAGCGGGCCTCAAGTTAGTGGAGTGACAAATCTTGAGCCACGTCACCGCAGGCTGACAGAGTTCTCTCAGCTGCAGGCTGATATACATTTCTCTCTCACCGCAGGCTGACAGAGTTCTCTCAGCTGCAGGCTGATATACATTTCTCTCTCTATATAGAGAGAGAAATGTATATCAGCCTGCAGCTGAGAGAACTCTGTCAGCCTGCGGTGACGTGGCTCAAGATTTTGAAATCACCTAGAGGGGGGGTGAATAGGTGATGGCTATATGATAATGGCAATTATGCGGAATTTAAAAATTTAACTCTAAACAATTAGCACAATACAATATTTCTTGCAAGTAAAAGACAATGTAAAATTGCAAGTAATAAAAGAGATAGAGTTAGAAGAATTTGAGCAAACGCAAACACGCCGATATGTTTCCGAGGTTCGAGCCACGCTCTACGTCCCCGCCTTCACACTTGAAGGATTTCCACTATTGAGGATCCCACCGGATCAACAATACAAGGACAACACTTGTCCGTCTCCCGTGATGACACTTCACCACCTTGAGCACACTAGCTCGCCTTGAGGCCGATGCCTCTACAACTTCACTCAATTACAATGGAAGTGATCACACTTGATCACTTTACAAAAGAGCTCACTAAGCACAATCCTAGAACCAAATAGGAGACTTAGAGTATGGGATTGTGTAGTGCAAAACACGAGAGAAGTAGAGGAATAGGCTCCAAGTAAGGTGTATGGAATTTTGACTTTGGAGAGAAAAATCTTTTCTAAACTAAACTTTGGAAATCTTGAAAACTCTTGTAAAAACTCTTGATATTCTTTTTAAAATGTTAGTTATGTCACTTGAAGTGACTACCTATTTATAGGGGTCAAAAACTGCTCAAGAGATTCGTTGGAGACAAATCCCTAAAGTCAAAGAGTCAGAAAATATAGCTGTTGAGTCTGTCAGAATTTTTGACAGAGTCTCGGTCGACCGGGTCGGTCGACCGCCAACGGTCAAAAATCCGACCGTTGGGGCTCACCGGTCGACCGGGTCGGTCGACTGGCAATTTCCAGAGAACAAAGGGTTTGGGCCGGTCGAGTATCGATCGACTGCCGGTCGACTGATACGCACATGCACAGTTGTGCATGTCGGTCGAGTGCCGGTCGACTGCCGGTCGACCGGGCACTGTGAATTCTGTAAAAACAGAATTTACAGACCTGGAAAATTTTGGATTTTGGTTTTTGGGTCTTGGGTTAAATACTTTGGTCTTGAAAAATCATAGAGTATGAGCATGTGTCATACTACTATCAAGGTAAAATACTTTGATAAAAAATCTTTTGATAAAACTTGATTTTCCATAAAATGTTTTTCCAAAAACTAGTCTTTCTAAAATCGTATTTCCAAAATAAATATGTTTATATAAAAGCTAAGTTGGAAATGATTTAGAAAGTCTTTTTGAAGCCATAAACCACTCTAGAAAATGTGTGTGTGTGATATCCCATATCTCTACTTCTACTATTTAGTTTTGACAAAATATCTAAAATGAAAATAAACAAAATACAAATCTTGGATTCTTTAGCAAGTCTTGATCTTTTTCTTGATCTATTCTTCAACGCATATTCCCGAAGCTTCCTATGTGCTTTAGCTTGGGAATGCAAATCTTGGGCGAACTCCAAAAGTGTGAGTCTTTTAGCGGAGTCGTCAAAATCTGTTTCTTGAACCTGAAATACTTTTAAACAAGATTATTAAATACATAACTAAATACGTTTTGCTATCATCAAAATAACCGGGATAATGGCCTTTGGGCCAACAATCTCCCCCTTTTTGATGATGGCAAAACATATGTAGTTATCACAAGATATTTTGGGTAGAGTCTTCAAATGAAGCTCCCCCTCAACACAAGCATATATAAAAATCATACTCAGGCATATTATCACAATTGATAAATCATAAACATCATATATCCATGCCCACAGAAAATATCAACTACTCATGTCATATCATAGATAAAAGGAAATGAGTCTCAACATGACATAAATACATAACACAAACGATACATGTCCACAACACAAAAATAAAAGGTGTCCAACACAACAAAATAAGTCAAGTACATAACAAAATAACAAAAGTGTCACAACAAAATATCTCTCTCTCCAAATATCTCTCCCCCTTTTTGACATCATCAATAAAGGGGAGGTCACTCATCAGCATCATCAGCAGCATCACTCAGTAGCCTCGTCATCCTCCTCCTCGTCATCACCAGAGGCCTCAGCCATCGTCTGATCATCACCATCATCTGAGGAAGAAGAGGAATCTACCTCCTCTGTATCCAAGGCATCAACTTTGGGGCGCGGTGGTGGAATAGAGACGCGAGCTCTGGAAGGGAAAGGAGGACCAGTGGCAGGGAGTCGACGAGCACCCGGAGTCCCATCAGGAACGACTATGTCAAATTTTGTGAACAGAGACTGAAACTGAACATCCACAAATCTCATGGATTCAGCCATATAAGACAAGTCGTTTCGGACCTCCGCCCGAAAAGCAGCATCCATAGCAACACGAGACTCCATATCTGCACGAAGTGCAGAGACTTGCTCACCGACCCAGGCTTGATGTGCCTCGATCTGCGAGCGGAGCTCAGAAGAAGAAATACCCTGAAACTCAGGAGCAGGAAAAGCAGGGCCTGGAGCTGGATCAGGAGCAACAGGAGGAATAGGTGGTGGTTGCACAGGTGCGTGTCTACGCAACTGAGCTTCCATCATCTTCAAAGCAGCAGCATTGATATCAGATGAGGGTTTAGAAGGGGCTTGACCAGAAAGATCAAAATCTAAAGCCTTAAGCAGATGGGTAATGAGCATGCCGTAAGGCAGACTCCTACCAGCAGTGCGGATCTGATCACAACTCATGTGAGAGGCAATAACTCGAGGGAAATTTATCTTAATGCCTTTAAGGAGGCAGTAGATAATCAAAGGAACAGGTCCTCGAGCATGACTGAATTCACCAGATTTAGGCACGATGTTGTGGAAAATAATCTTAGCAAGAACTTGAGATTGGAGGGAATACTGACTCACAATCTCATTCCTCACCAAGTCGGGATTGTCATCCTGGTGAATGAGAGTGGATGCGGTGAGCGAAGACTCACCCTCCGGATATTCTGCAAAGTCATGAAGGTCATGAGAGTAGACATCTATTCCATCAGTAGAAAGATGAAGAATCCTAGCAAACTGACCTAGGGAAATATTTATATCCCTACCCATCACACGAGAGGTGATCCGGTTCCCACTAAATTCGAAGTTAGCATAGAAGTATGGAACCAAGGATGTGTAGACCTTCTCCCTGATGGAAAGGAAATCCACAAGGTTGTTGGTACGGAGAATGTGGGGTATATCAAGGTGTTCAAAGTCATGGATAGCCACATACCTACCCGAAATTGTGTTCCTAGGGGCTAGATGAGTGTAACGGTCAGAGGCTAGATCGTTACGCAACAAAGGATCAGTTCTAGGAGCTTGAGAAGAGGATTGGGCAATACCCTTTCCTTTCTCGGTTCGAGATCTTTTAGGGGGCATGATAAAAATGAAATTTTTAAG
The DNA here is from genome assembly GCA_038442645.1 of Agave tequilana. NCBI lineage: Eukaryota > Viridiplantae > Streptophyta > Magnoliopsida > Asparagales > Asparagaceae > Agave > Agave tequilana. The sequence goes on along the minus strand of JAVJIF010034075.1, from coordinate 101,160 downwards.
GTTTTGGCACGATCTAGATGATAAGTAACCTAAAGTAGAGACAATGGAAGTGATATATCTAAGCTAGAAGTGAAAAACTGAAGTAAAAATCCGATTTTTACCTTGTTGAAAATTTTTGAAACCCTAGCCGAAAATCTGGAATTTTTGATGATCCGCTGGTTGGATCGACCTGAGATTTGAGATCTGGAGTAGGAAGGAGAAGTACGAAGTGGGTTTTAAAAGAATTGAAGATCAGGTGAGCGGATTGAAAGTTGGAAATTTGAGAAGAGGGGCTCCTGCGGTTCGCTGAGAGGAAAAGTGAGAGTGAGAGAGAAACAGTGAGGAAAAATCACAAATATAAGCCAGAATTCGACGATCGGTCGACTGGGGCTAAGGGCCGGTCGACCGAAAAGATACAGAGAGTCACGCACTCGGATCGGTCGACTGGTCTTAAAATCAGTCGACCGCTAGCAGAAAAAAAATACAAAATTTTTCTCTCAGGCAGAGTCGGTCGACTGGGGTTAGGGCCGGTCGACCGGCTTTGTCTGAAAATCTGCTACCAGATTCTGTCCCAGAAAAAATTTTTAAAGAAATTATAACAAATAAAATATGTTATATTATAACATACAGGAATACATCAATCAGTTTTAAATCTTCATTTACATCAACTTCACACAAAATGTTTTAATTTTGTTTTACATATTTAAACAAAGATATAAAGATGTTGAAGCCGAATATCCAGTGACGGGTTCTGAACTTCATCCTCTTGATTCCTCTTGAATGAGTTGAGGTGCGCAATTGCCATCTTTAAGGTATTTGTTTAAACAAGAAATTTTGATTATTAATTTATACCTTTGAAAAATAGTATATACATATAGATACATTCTCAAACAACATGGACATGTGGACAAATATGACATGAGGCATAAAAATACAAGATATGGAAATTAACACAAGGTATGTACACAACATGATAGAAAAGTAGTTCTATATAAGCATGTATCAATGGAATACAAAGGCAAACTATCAATTCTATACACATGTATACATTACCAAAAATCAACAACTATTTTAAAATGGAGATGTTACCAATTTAAGGGCAATCTCCAAAAATAGGTGCCTCCACGATAGCGATGCAAGCTAGATTTGAACTTTGAGCTTAGTTGCATCTACCACCCGGGCACCGTCTCCCCCTAAGTCTTGGAGGAAGTAGATCCACCTGTATCACCTACATTTGGAGGATCTTTTGGTACCCAAATCTTTGAGGGTCCTTTGGGGTTAGTACCGGGGCGAACCCAAACATATTTATTATTAACATTATTTTTAGTATAACAAAACTTTTCTAAATGGCCTTTGCGGCCACAATGCGTGCAAACATAAATTCTACCACTACTATACATGTATGCATGCTTATGTGTGTGCGCATGTTTCCGTGCATGTGTATGTGTATGAGATGCATGTTTCCCTTGGGGTACTCCCTTAGGAAATTTAGATGCTATCTTTTTCAAATCAAAAGCATAACTTTTTAAATTTGAGTCAAAGCTTCAACACGTTTTTGGATCTCAACAAAATCATTTTTATCAATTGAAACTATGGGGGTTTTACCCTTATTTGCAAGTTTATATTTATCAAAATCATTTTTCAATTTTCCAAAAGAGCTAGATAAAACATCCTTTTCTTTAACAACTATTTCAACTTTATATTTTAAAGCTTCATTTTCTCTTTTTAATTTCTTATTTTGAGATTGGGAAATCTCATACCTATTTTGCAATTCTTCAAAAAAATGTGCAAGTTCATCCATTGTTAAATCATCATCTTCTAAAGTAGTTTCAAGGGTTACCTTAGAAGTGTCCTCTCCTTGTGCCATGAAGCACATGTTGGCGGCGTCGTGCTCCTCTTCGGATTCGGAATCCGTATCATCCCATGTAGCGGCCAACGCTTTCTTCTTCTTCCCGTGCTTGGAGGTGGTTGCTTGAAGAGCGGGACACTCGGCAATTAGATGACCGATCTTCTTGCAATGGAAGCAAGGACCGGGTTCTTCTCTTTTCTTCTCATACCTTCCTTGAGGTCTCCCTCTTCGGAAGTTGCTTTGCCGTCCCTTCTTGTAGAACATCTTGCCCACCTTCCGGATGAGCATGGCGAAGTCCTCATCGCAATCATCCGATGAGTCGTCCTCCTCAATGGTAGGAGTGGCTTTGAAAGCTATTGATTTCTTCTTGGGTGCCTCCCTTTCTTCTCGAACCTTCATCTCCATCTCATGTGTCTTGAGATTTCCGATGAAGCCGGAGAAGTCCATCTCCTCTTTGTCGTTGAGCTCCTTGAGTGTCGTCGCCTTGACTTCCCACGCTTTGGGAAGAGCTCTAATCACTTTCCTTATCTTTTGATCATTATCAATCTTGTCGCCTAAGGAGGAAAGAGCATTAGTTATTTTAGTAAAACGGGTGAGCATGTCATCAATGCTCTCATTATCAAACATGTAAAAATTCTCATATTGAGAACGTAGCAAGTCAACTTTGGCTCTCTTGACTTGTGACGTTCCCTCATGAGTCACAAGCAAAATGTTCCACACTTCATATGCGGATTTGCAATTTATGATGCGTGCAAGGTCATCTTCATTAAGTGCTTGTGTTAATGCATATTGTGCCCTAGCATTTGCTTCATAGTCTTTGGAAGTATCCTCGGACCATGTGCTCTCATCACTAGTTGGTTCAATGAAGTCTTTGGTAATGGCCCTAGCTACCCTAACACCTAAGGATTTCAAAAACAAGTTCATCTTGACTTTCCAAATAGGAAAGTTCAAGCCATCAAATTTGGGAGGGGATTTAATGCTAGAAAAGTCCATGGATGCCATGAATGCACAAGCAAGTAAAATGCAACAAACAACAACAAGCAAATATATAGCCAAATGAAGGATCTCCCTAAGGTGGTTAAACCGAATCTAGGGTTAGGCTCTGATACCAATTGAAATCACCTAGAGGGGGGGTGAATAGGTGATGGCTATATGATAATGGCAATTATGCGGAATTTAAAAATTTAACTCTAAACAATTAGCACAATACAATATTTCTTGCAAGTAAAAGACAATGTAAAATTGCAAGTAATAAAAGAGATAGAGTTAGAAGAATTTGAGCAAACGCAAACACGCCGATATGTTTCCGAGGTTCGAGCCACGCTCTACGTCCCCGCCTTCACACTTGAAGGATTTCCACTATTGAGGATCCCACCGGATCAACAATACAAGGACAACACTTGTCCGTCTCCCGTGATGACACTTCACCACCTTGAGCACACTAGCTCGCCTTGAGGCCGATGCCTCTACAACTTCACTCAATTACAATGGAAGTGATCACACTTGATCACTTTACAAAAGAGCTCACTAAGCACAATCCTAGAACCAAATAGGAGACTTAGAGTATGGGATTGTGTAGTGTAAAACACGAGAGAAGTAGAGGAATAGGCTCCAAGTAAGGTGTATGGAATTTTGGCTTTGGAGAGAAAAATCTTTTCTAAACTAAACTTTGGAAATCTTGAAAACTCTTGTAAAAACTCTTGATATTCTTTTTAAAATGTTAGTTATGTCACTTGAAGTGACTACCTATTTATAGGGGTCAAAAACTGCTCAAGAGATTCGTTGGAGACAAATCCCTAAAGTCAAAGAGTCAGAAAATATAGCTGTTGAGTCTGTCAGAATTTTTGACAGAGTCCCGGTCGACCGGGTCGGTCGACCGCCAACGGTCAAAAATCCGACCGTTGGGGCTCACCGGTCGACCGGGTCGGTCGACTGGCAATTTCCAGAGAACAAAGGGTTTGGGCCGGTCGAGTATCGGTCGACTGCCGGTCGACTGATACGCACATGCACAGTTGTGCATGTCGGTCGAGTGCCGGTCGACTGCCGGTCGACCGGGCATTGTGAATTCTGTAAAAACAGAATTTACAGACCTGGAAAATTTTGGATTTTGGTTTTTGGGTCTTGGGTTAAATACTTTGGTCTTGAAAAATCATAGAGTATGAGCATGTGTCATACTACTATCAAGGTAAAATACTTTGATAAAAAATCTTTTGATAAAACTTGATTTTCCATAAAATGTTTTTCCAAAAACTAGTCTTTCTAAAATCGTATTTCCAAAATAAATATGTTTATATAAAAGCTAAGTTGGAAATGATTTAGAAAGTCTTTTTGAAGCCATAAACCACTCTAGAAAATGTGTGTGTGTGATATCCCATATCTCTACTTCTACTATTTAGTTTTGACAAAATATCTAAAATGAAAATAAACAAAATACAAATCTTGGATTCTTTAGCAAGTCTTGATCTTTTTCTTGATCTATTCTTCAACGCATATTCCCGAAGCTTCCTATGTGCTTTAGCTTGGGAATGCAAATCTTGGGCGAACTCCAAAAGTGTGAGTCTTTTAGCGGAGTCGTCAAAATCTGTTTCTTGAACCTGAAATACTTTTAAACAAGATTATTAAATACATAACTAAATACGTTTTGCTATCATCAAAATAACCGGGATAATGGCCTTTGGGCCAACAGATTTGTCACGCCACTAACTTGAGGCCCGTATATATATATATATATATATATATATATATATATATATATATATATATATATATATATATATATATATATATATATATATATATATATATAGAGAGAGAGAGAAAAATGTATATCAGCCTGCAGCTGAGAGAACTCTGTCAGCCTGCGGTGACGTGGCTCAAGATTTGTCACGCCACTAACTTGAGGCCCGCTTATAGGAAGAAGTTAAATTACTAGATACCCCTTATGAAAAGCTACTCTGTCGGTAAAAGACAGTGGATATGTATAGTTTATTATATTTTTATATTTTATGACGTTATTCAATTTTTGTGACAATTAACTTTTATAACTGCTGCCAAACTGCCAACATTTTTTTATTAAATCACGAAACTAATTTGAATGCTTCTTTAATATTTTTTATCTGATTTGATTTTTAATGATTTTTAATATAGTCGCAGTTTACATTTTTTCGCATGTAATATATAATGCGGTCAAGGACCCGACTATGGTCGCAGTACATTTCTGACTGTTGTCTGATCCTCCTATGAACTATTAAATTGGTTTTTACATATAGTATGCGATCATAGACTGCGACTATGGTCGCACTACCGCGACTATGGTCGCAGTACTTAACGAGAGCGATAGTATAATCGCAGTTTACGTATTATTTTATATTTTTTGTTCTTCATTTCTGACTGTTGTCTGATCCTCCTATGAACTATTAAATTGGTTTTTACATATAGTATGCGTCATGAATCGCGACTATGGTCGCAGTACTTAACGAGAGCGATAGTATAATCGCAGTTTACGTATTATTTTATATTTTTTGTTCTTCATTTCTGACTGTTGTCTGATCCTCCTATGAACTATTAAATTAGTTTTTACATATAGTATGCGATCATAGACTGCGACTATGGTCGCACTACCGCGACTATGGTCGTAGTACTTAACGAGAGCGATAGTATAATCGCAGTTTACGTATTATTTTATATTTTTTGTTCTTCATTTCTGATTGTTGTCTGATCCTCCTATGAACTATTAAATTAGTTTTTACATATAGTATGCGATCATAGACTGCGACTATGGTCGCACTACCGCGACTATGGTCGCAGTACTTAACGAGAGCGATAGTATAATCTCAGTTTACGTATTATTTTATATTTTTTGTTCTTCATTTCTATCTGTTGTCTGATCCTCCTATGAACTATTAAATTGGTTTTACATATAGTATGCGATCATGGACTGCGACTATGGTCGCAGTACCCTCGACTGCATTTTTCTTGATGAATTTTTTTTACTAAGTTAAAGTAATAACGGTGAATAAGTACTGATTCTATAGTCACAGTTTACGTATGTTTTTATATGTTTTGCTTATAAAGTATGAATTATTTTTACCTATTGCATGCGTAGTAGCACTGCGACTATGGTCGCAGTATTTAATAACAGCAGTCGCAGTTTGATATGTAATTAAAAGAGCTTATAAGTTAATATAGTGAGAAAGAGACCTTACAAAAAAAGAGAATTAAAAGCTTTTAAAAGAAGACAAAATAAGGTTGAATATCAGAAGATCAGGAAATCCTAATCCTCGTCATTATCACCATCATAAGCAGATTCGTCGTCTTCATTCTTCTGCTCTTCTTGTTCATCACTTATTTCCTCATCATCTTCCTGTTTTTGAGGTTTTTTTGTTTCACCGATAAACTCCCAGAATGGATCGTCTTTATCAAGCTCTTCGTCTGACCCGTTGCGGGAAAGCGAGCCTACAGCATCAGAGGACATGCTTTCATCAAGCATGTCTCCGTCAAGTGGCAGAGGAATAATGTCTTCCTCACTAACCCACATGAAATCTTCATTATCCTCATGAATGGAGGATCAGTTAATACATTATTTGATGTAGTGAGATATTCAAAAGGAGTGAAGTCCAGACTGGTATCAGATTCACTAGAATATCCTGAAGAAAAAGGACCGGTGGGGGAACGATTGAAGCTGAAATCTAAGTGTTCAGAAGAAGAAAATGGGGAAGGCATGATTCAAGAATGAATTGTTTTTAGGTATGAGATAATATATTAGTTACAAGCATTATATAAAGGTCAATATTGTGGAAGAACATGAATAGTAATAATAATTGTTACAGGTGAGGGTTGAGTATGGTAGGAAGTGGTAAAAAAATGAAATATTTAATTGAAGATTTATTGCGGGAGAATCCGAAGAGTTTCTTTTTGCCAGAGGTTTAATACTTGAAGTACAAATTAACTTTTTATAGAATTGTTTGCCTATATCTTTAGATTACGTATGGTGCACATCTTTCCTTTATTGATATTAACATTATTGCATCTCTTTTTTCTAGACTGTTGTTGTATCATGGTAGAAAGAATATTAATTACTTTCATTTAATACATAAGGATTGCGAAAGAAGATTGCGACTTTGGTCGCAGTACTGAAGGAGGTCGCATTGTTGTACGATAGAATGCGACTAGGGTCACAAACGTTATATAAAAAAGTTTTGTTATACTATGACTGCGACTAGTGACTGCGACTATGTCGCAGTTGTCATATAAAATTGAAAGTTATATTGTATTAAGTCTGCGATCATGGCATGTTTTTTAAATTTTCAATGCTTCTGCTTATTTTACATTATGTTGATCCAAATTTTTTTTATTATATTTTTTGATGTAGTAAAATTACGAATTTTATAACTGTAGATATATTCAACTGAAATTTTGTTTGTTGATGACTTTATTCCAGTTTAGAATTAAAAAAGGGGTATTTTTGTCAATTTGTTTCACGATTGTTTAGGCGGGATCTTTTTTGATTTTTTTGGCGCCTATACTCTGCGGCCGATATGTGGCATATATTCAGCCACGTCCCGCCGGCTGAGAAACTCTCTCAGCCTGCCGGCTGAGGTACAGTAACCCATATATATATATATATATATATATATATATATATATATATATATATATATATATATATATATATATATATATATATATCAACATGAGTAATGTATAAATATTTATTTAAATATGTACAAAATAAAGCTATATATATTATAAAAAGATGAGTTCTAGTTCGGTCTCAGGTTTAGTCAGGTTCGGGTTAGGTGGGTTTTGAAAAAAAAAAAACCCATCCAATTGGATTCAGAAGGGTTTTGAATTAATACAGAATCCTAACTTTTGGGCGGGATCTGGGTTGGTTTGGGTTTAAGCCCGACCCATGAATAGTTCTTGTGGTTGGTGGAGAAGGAGGAGGTGGAGGAGGAGTAGTGCTACCAGTGGTATTGGTAGTGGGTTTGAGAAGGAGGTGGAGATGGTAGTGATGTATTTGAGAAGAAGTAGGTAGTGGCAGTGACAGTGGTGATGGTGGTGGTGGTGGTGGTGGTGTGGTTTAGAAGGGGAAAGGGGTGCAACAGTGGTGATTTGAGGAGGCGGAGAAGGAGGAGGAAACGGTGGTGGCGGAGGAGAAAGATGAGGCAGTGGGTTTTTTAAAAAAAAAATTAAGTTTAAGATCACATGACGTGCACGTGTTTTTTTAACAGAAAAGTTAATAGTGTTATAGTTCAAGGAGTCAACATGCAAATTTTTATAATTCAAGAGGTTTGTATTTAGTATTTAAGAAAGGGATAAAAGCCCCATATAAGTTTTCAGTTTGCCAGCTTTAGTTAGATGCATTTTCCTTTTGTCTTTTATTTAAGAATTAAGAGCATAGACTTTCTTTTTTTGATACATATGTCGTAGCTAAACTCGAACCTAAGACTCCCACAATCCGCTCCACTCTACCAGAGTCAGGCCTCGTTGGAAGCATTGACTCTGCTTTGTAGGCATTATTATATATATATTTTTTGGTTAGTTGACTTGGAATTATGAAGATATTTATATAATATAAGAAAATTTTGAAATTTAAAATATTTAATGTCAACAAAAAATTGAAATTAGATTCTCTAATAAGTTCCTTTCATTATTTAAAATATATTATGTATTCAATAAACATGAAAATTATAACCGGATTTTTTTCTACTTTTGTTTAAAATTTAGAGAGTTTAGTTAAATTTTTTATTTAAGAAAAAATTGCCAGGAATTACAAAAGAAAAGTTTGACGTGCTTTTTGCAATATTACAAATGATTAGATATCAAAGTATAAAAACACCGACACAAGTACGCCATAAGCTTGCATCTAACAACGGTGTGGATAACACTTATCTCAATCAACGGCCAGTACTCATTCCGTTACACTATAAAAGATCGTAACGGGCCACTTTTGGCCCTTCATCTGGCTGTCGCTGTCCAAAGTGTGCACTCTTTCTAGGGTTTCTGAGCGATCAAAGGGTTTTTGCCAAAATGGTATTCTAACTCCTCCTCTTTCGCAAAAATTAATCGCGCTTTAATTGTTAAATATTCAAGCTTTTATATGAATTTTGTTGGAATTTTGTTGGATTGATTACATGTGGAGTTTCTGATGTGATTCTGCTGATTGAAACCCTTGCTATGGTTCTCTAATCATTATTTTGATGTAAATTTTGTTAGTATTATGTCCTCTAATAGGTTATTTTTTATGTGTTCATGAGTTAGACTTGAATCGTGTGCTGAATGGAAAAAAATTGAACTTTAATGAATTAAACAGTAAACTTGGATTCACATAGAATTTTGAACAGAAGATTCGAGCAAAATTGTTTCTTTTTTCTTCTAAAGTTAGAATTGTTGAATAATCCTTGTTCAGGGTTTTGGTTCTGTTGAATGATGCTACCTACATCATAGTGAAATTTTAGCTGGCATTTGATTGATTCAACATGGAGTGTGAAAATGTATGATAGACCAATTCTTTTCCCCCCCACTTCATGGTGTATGAAATTGTATGAAAGAGGGATTCTTTATTTTCTTTCTCTATAGTGTTCAAGCTACATTTGGATTATGAGCTAAAACTACATTGGTGAGTTTGTAATCTGTTGACCTACACTGTCTTTTTCTTTGGGTTGTTATATTTGAACTATGTTTGGGTTAGTAACCTAAAAAGTAATGTTTGTTAACAAAATAGATGTTTACTGTCATACGAATAGTGTTTTTAATTTGATATCTTGGTTGAAAATTTTTTCTGTTAGGTTCTTCCGAATGATATCGATCTGCTAAATCCTCCAGCTGAGCTTGAGAAGAGGAGACACAAGCTCAAGCGACTCGTGCAGTCTCCGAATTCCTTTTTCATGGTAATTTTCAGTTGCTTGTTAATATTTGTTTCTCTGCTGCTGATTCTACATTTTTATTCTTCCTCTCTAACTGGTTTTCTTTCTCTCTTTCTTGTTGTTTTGCACTCAAGGATGTCAAGTGCCAAGGGTGTTTCAACATGTAAGTTAACATTTCTTGCTCTCTTTCTAGCAAGTTTGGTCTAATATTCTTTGTTGTTTTCACATTGTTTCTTAACTTTGTGACTTGCACTCTGTTCTTTCAGAACTACCGTGTTTAGCCACTCGCAGACGGTCGTGGTGTGCGGGAACTGCCAAACTGTTCTATGCCAACCGACAGGAGGACGTGCACGACTCACCGAAGGATGCTCTTTCCGAAGAAAGGGAGATTAGGGGTGAGGGTAATCTATTCACTAATCTCCTTTGCTGCTACTAAGTGTGGTTTACACCTGAAAGTTGTTTGAGGTTGTAGTGAAGTTGTAGAGTCATGAGTTTATTGGGGTCTCTTTCAGTGTTGTTGGTTTTAGTGTTTTTCCTGCTCTGGTGTATCGTTTGGTTAATGTTATTAGTAGTGCTGGGTCAAATTTTGCCTTTCTGGATATCAGCTGCAAGTTAAGATCTAGCAGTTCTATGATATCTGTGTGGTTTGGCGATGATACATGTTTTTGATGTTTCAATTCTTCCTTTTTCCCTCTTCAAGTAACGCAGTGAATCAAATCCATGGTCTAATGACGAACATACTTCATTGCTAAGATTTTTGTCAAAGGTTTCATATTCATGAGTTTATAGGTAGGGATTTATGTCACTACAAATAGAAACTAAAGCGAGTGTTGGATTTGAGGCTAGTGTTAAAGATTACAAATTGACTTGTCATACTCCTGATTATGAAACCAAAGATATTGATATCTTAGCAGCATTTTGGGTAACTCAACCTGGGTTCCCCCTCAAGACGGAGGGGGTTGCGATAGCTGCAGAATCTTCTGCTCCTGTCCATGATGCTGGTATGCCATGCTGTTTATTTTGCAGATTAGGTTTTGTTATTGATGTGTAGCCATTAGTTATTTCTGTGTGCTTTTAGATTTTGGGTTTTTGTTTTTGGCTTTGGTGTTTGCTAGAATCTAGAATGGGAGTTAGGCGAGGACAAGTGAATATAGTCGCGGCTGATGCAGTCGGGGTTTGGTGGAAGTTGGATTGAACTGGCAGTCCCTTTTGAATCTCGATGGTCGACCTGTTTTTACAAATTTGTGAAACAGTAGACTTTATTCAGGGGTGACATTGATTCTAGTTTATGCCAGTTTAACATTGCGTTTATTTCCCCAGGTTGTATCGCCTTTTCGCTATTTCGAGAGGTTTCAGTTTGCCTAGTGTGGGTTATGTGTTGAGGTGATCTCCAATCTTTAGTGGAGATTAGATGATGTCAAGCTAGATTGAGGTCACAGAAACAAGCCTCAGAAGAGGAGTGGCAGTAGTTGAGCTTAATAAACAGTCAATCTTAACATACTTTGATGAATCTGAGGACTATGGACTGAGGGGGGAAATCATCTGGAAAGCGATAGCATTCAAAAGCAAAGCATAATACTAAAGCTTGAGTTGCAGGTTGATGCAATTTAGTTTGCAAGGGTAGGTTTTTGCATCCGCAGTATTCCTTGGGTTGGCAAGGCTGGACTCGTTTAATTTGGGCCAGGCTTCAGAGAAGAGTTTGAAGATATGATGTCTGGCTTATTAGAGAGAGGCCCTGGCCCTGGCCCTGGCCCGTCTGACTCAATATCGAGGACTCATATCATTTCATTTAAGGTCTTCTCTATAATTAGTTATACTGGGCGTGTTTGGATGTAAGGAATCCGAGTGAAGTGAGGAAGTGGGGAAGTATAATTGCTCATTTCCCTATCTATCCAAACACCGGAAAAGGAAAATAAGAAAACCCCCTTTTCCCTTTTTCATTTCTCTTTTACACAACCATTTTCTCACTTCCAGAGTGCTACAGTTAATTTTGTGGTCATGTAAATCTCATTTATAATAAGTTATAACATAAAACAGTTAATTTTTTGGTCATGTAAATCTCACTTGCATTCTAATTACAATATATTTTTTATTTTTCTTAATTAATTTTTATTTTAATATTATTTTGCGGTCAACTTTGTGGTCAACTTTTCCATTTCCACTTTTCATTACCATCCAAACACCGGAAACGACAAAACATTTTCCAAACCACACTTCCCAACAACCATCCAAACACCAGAAAATTTACTACTCATTTCCCTTTTTCCTAAAGGAAATAAATCTTACTTCCTACTTCCTCACTTCACACCAATTCCTTAAATCCAAACAGACCCACTGTCAAACTAAAAGCTTTTTCATAAGTAATTATTTCTCTGATTTAATTTTGAACTTTTGATTTAAAATTATTTTTTATCCCTTGTGGAGAGATTCTCGGTTGCTGGGGGGAAAAAATCTCGGTTCCCACAAGCAATAAAAAACCACCTGTTTCGTTCTAAGGGTGTAGCAGATTCTCATATGTAGATATGAATATGTTTTGATGGAATAGTTATCGATTTTTTAAAGTGTCCCTTTGTCGCAAGGCACATGTTGTGATCCCGAGAGGGGTGAAAAAATATTCACTACATTAGTATTTCAGGGATAACCAGACTCGGAGTTTGCAGACCATGGAAATATGGCCTCTCCCTCCACGGAAAATTGGCCAGGAGGACATTTTTTTCTTTTTTCTTCCTGATGATGGAGGTCATGGATTGAACATGGAGTTGGACGGGACATGAAAAAGAATCACGGAGTACATGCGAATCTTTTAGTCGAGGGGTGTTATCTGCAGTTCTTTCGGTTGAGATCCATTGGTGGAGCCTGCCTCGTTTGCGAGTCTTTGACAGACTCCATCAGTCTTTTGTTGGGATGTTGCTATGATTTGGTTACAGAGGAAGAAGGTTGATGGTGACAAAGGAAGGAATCCTCTCTCTCTCTCTCTCTCTCTCTCTCTCTCTCATTCATACATTTCCATGGCTCCCAAGACTGGAAAAGATCCCATTTGCACTGTCGTCTTGCCTTTAGAGCTGGAGAAGGTCACCCTCCCTTTAAATTTTCCCATCAATTTGGATTTCCACGGAGTGAGAGCAATTAGAGGCTAAAATCTGGGAAGTGATCCCCTGGGTTCACATCACTTCAGGCTTGTGTGTAGTTCCCTTGTTATCCACACATCAGCTAGAAAACTTAAGATCAATAAGCTTTTCTTTTCTTTTTTTTTTCTTTTTGTACGGGAAAAGACCAGTTAAGCCTCCCTAATGCAATTATTTTCTAATCACTTTGTGGTGAGAATTTTCCACCACAGATAGTTAAATACTCCTGGGTGATCCTGCTAAAAACAAAGAACAATTTTGTCAAGAGCACTGTTTGATGCCGGCCGAAGACCCTCGGACGTGAGAATAAGTATTCTTATTTGAAGAAAAGTAAAGAATATTGTATGAATGTAGTGTTTTGGTGATAATCAGAAGCTCCTTCTCTGTGGTGGAGATGAAGAGGTATTTATACCTATCAGGGCTACCGTTGATGATGTAGATTTAAATACCTATCAGGGCTACCGTTGATGATGCAGATACATCAGATCTCCATAATTGCACGATTTGTACGTTACGATTTTCTCGTAACCGTATAAGCTCTGTTGCTTGATTACAAGGATTATCATATAGAGATATCCACTACTATCCATAACAGCTCGCATTGAAAGGGCGTTGTAACGTTTTGAACGTCGGGATGATCCGACAGATTGATCGAATCCGTGAATCACAAGAGTCGTGTCGCCCAGCTTTAACTAGAGCAGAAACAGCAGGCTTCGAAGGGTTTTCGTGTCGGAGGGAATAGTAGCTTCGGAGGTGGTCTTTGCACCATTAACTGAAGCCTCTGGGAAACTTTCAAGCTCCGATTGAGTTGAGAATCCGGGTAACTGACCCCGGATTGATGTGGGCTCAGGGCAAGACCCTAAGCTTTCTCTTTGGGTATCTGCTGGATTTGAAAGCGCAATGAGTCCATTGATGGGAAGGCGATTGGTCGCTTGGGGCTCATCTGAGATAGTAGGACACGTGGCATGATCTCGACACGTGTTGGAAATTGAGCACTACACTCTTCTTATACAACATCACATTTGAGTTCCTTAGGCAAGAAGCTCCTCATGAATAAACTTCCCTCTAGAGCAAAGAACGACAATGCAGTCTGTCACCATATTAATTTCTCGATTATACCAAATAGACATATCGAAAACTGAGGCATCAGAGTAACCCCCAGTTCCTCTCCTAGAATTGATCAAGTGAACAACACCTAGTGAATCTCCCTCGAGCCAAATCCTTTTGGCTCCGATCTCCATGGCTGCACACCTGAGACTGGACCGTGCGCAGAGTCTCAGCCACCGGCACACCGACAAGCGGAAAGCTCCGCCCCAACCTCCATGGTAATTTCATTGATTGCGAAAACAACCACCATGCACCAAATTTTGTTTTGAGAAATACATAAAAATAAAAAAGGGAAAACAAACAGACATATGATTCCCAATACGGGATACAAGTACGTGTTCACCACGTGACATTATTTGTTTGCTAATACGACACTGTATGTACCGTCGTATTTTCCCACATTTATACCTCCCCTTGATTTTCTTCGCCCCTTTGTGAATCTACGTATCTTGACCTTGTAAAGATTTCAATACATCAAAATCTATATCATAGATTCACAACGATCAAGATCTAACATGTATCCATGTTAACTATGAATACACGTAGTTCTATGAATACAAGCAGATCTCTGAATCCAAATTGTGGAAGAAAAAAACGCTAATAACTAGAAACAAGTAGAAGTCACACAATAATTTTGTCCCCATTCCTAAAATTTACAACAATTTTGTAAAAAGAATTATATATTTTAAATTTTCAAATTTAGTTCTTTAGCATGCTTCGAATTACAAGATAAAACATAAATAAACCCAAAGATAAAATAAAAAAACAAGAACAAAATATTAAAAACAAAGTGAACCATAATTTTGAAACATTAGCAGTGTCCAATAGCAGTTGTTATTAAAAGGAAAAAAAAAAACTGCATTCTATTATTATAATATTACAAAATGCTCACAATTGATGGAGGTAACTAACCTGGGTGATATAATGACCATCATTTAGAATTATTTATAGAAAAACATTATAATTATTTATATCCTTTTTACAGATGAGAACATGAGAAGCTTCATTAAGTATTTAATTTTTTTACAAATAAGAATATGAGAAGCTCCTTTTATCTGATAATGACGATCATTTAGAATTTCTTTTTTCTTTTTTTTTCTTTTTTTTTCCTTTGAAATCTGAGGGTATAATCTAAATATGAGTACGCCAATATTCACCAAATCAAATTATTAGCTTTGATCCAATAACTATCTCAACGAATCTAAAATAAATACATGTTAATTTGAACTCCTATGGCTCCAATTTGAATCACGCAACAAAAAATTATGTTGACTAGATTCTAAGGGCGCACTTTGCAGGTAAGAATTAATTTATTAAAACTTTTCAAACTCACATGCATAAAAACTCAAATCCCTACCAAAATGCTCACAATTCTTAGCTCTTAACACCATGTTAAACATGCTTTCGCCGTAGAAAAATAATAATAAATAAGCAAATACCCACCAAATTGAAGCAAAAAGGAGTAAAATTAGGCTGTTTTGTGCACCCTTAAGGTGACGAGATGGCATCCTCGACTTTGGGGCGGAAGGGCGACGACCTTCTGCCACACGGAAAAAAAAAAATTCAATAAAGGGTAAAAACTTTTTTCACCATTATAATGCTTCCAAGTTGTCATTTGCTTGTCCGTAAGTGTTTAGAAACCAATGTGAGTTTTTTTTTTTTTTAAGGGGAATGAGTCTAAATTTTTTAGGATTTATGGGTTGAGGAATAGAGCGAGTTTTGAGGTTGAAGAAGAATTAAACTTATAATGGTTGGATGTACTTACTAATTATATGCATATACTAATTAATTATTATGGTAAACTTGTAATATTTGATAAGTTAATTCTATATTTTAGACTTTCCATTTGAGAATAAACTTGTCTTAAAAAAAAAAAATCTGAGCTTATTTTTGAGGCTACTTATCATTTATTTGGGTTTAAATAACCGCACTACTAATATATCCTAATCATCGAAGGACTATCCTGCTAGATAGATAGAAGAGCAAGGGTGAAAGCGAGAGGTTATTACCTCACCGCTGAAGGTGAACGGTCGCTGGGGGGGGGGGGGGGGGGTGCAAATCGAAGAGCGAGGGAGACAAGGGAGAAAAATCTACGTCATTTTCATTACTTGAGTTTTAGTTTCTGATCCGAGAGGGAAGGTAAAGGTGAGGGGAGATGGAGTGTAAGGAGGCTTGGGTTTGATCTTGTGAAGGGAGGTGAGAAGAGATGCAAGGAGGCTTAGGTTTGATCTTGTATTTCTTTCTGAAACTTTTTATATATACATAATTTTGATCTAATTTCAGTCATTAATATCTGTAATGAGTGGGTGAGAATTATAACAAGTTATGAGAATATGGGTTTTGGCCCTATAAGATGGGTTGCGGTCTGGGTCAGTCGAGATATATGTTGGAAAAAAGGACCCACAAGCGGGTCGAGATTTTATTGGGTGCTCATAGTAGACATGACCCAATAAGAATAGATAAAAAATCTCATGAGGATAAGATAAGATAATCTTAATTTAAAATTCAAATCAAAATTGATCTGAATCTTGTTAGTTGATGTTGGTTGGAGATGAAGATTACAACTCTATCTCCTAACAACTATATAATTCATTGAGTACTTGAATGTGAATTGATTCTTCTCCCCCGAAAAAGAAATCTCATCTCCTCTATATCATTTTACAAGGAGTTGCCATGGGTACTTGAGTTGTTGATTTAAGAGTTGTTCTTGAAATGTCAACGAACCGTTGAGGATTGAGACGACGATAAGAAGCGGGATTGAGTCTACCACTACTACTATTTTCATTGAGATAATGTTAATCCCTCTCCTCTATGTTTAATATATCCTAAATTCTAGGATATAGAGGTTTTAAAAGCCTGAAATTTGTCACTTCTCCACCGCAACACTAGCTATCAAAAGGCGTACCCATTAGTCTAACAATTGACAGTTTTTATCTAACACGATGATTGCTTGTAGATGAATAAAGGAAATATGGTATTTCACCGCTAGGGTTTCTGCCAACCAAAGATTACTTATGGCTCTAAACACATCCAATCTCTTATTGGGTTGGGTTCTCAACACTTTTTCTTTTATTTTTTTATTTAAGGAATAGGATGTCGGTCACCATCCAACTTATATACACGCATTCATCGCTGTTTATGGAAAGAAAATCTTCCAACTGTAGAAATTGAACTTGAAACCAGGGGAGCCTCCTGATAATTATATTCAACACCTATAATTTCATTAGTCTCCGTCAATCTAGAACCTCTTGTTGTGTGTTGAATGAAATATCCCTCATCTCAGGGTTACTCTTGAAATTTTTGGACACCAGAGGACCTCAGACTCGTTCTTCACTAAAAACAGTGACTTCAAAAGTGGGCCCCATGAATCCAACAGCCAACTCAGCAAAACACTTGCTTTCCAAGTGGCACAATCTGGAGCCACACCAATCATGCAAAGGCCACAACAAACGACAAACCATCTCCTTTGTTTCACACTGATCATTGGACCCAACTTGATCTGGGCCCACACCAAGCCCAACTTGTCACAGGCCCATCATGCATGGCCCCACGCGAGGGCACGCGGTTGGAACTTTGCTTATCTCCCACGTCAGCTCACTGTGCAAAGCCCGACAATGGACAGAGGAGTCCAATTTTTTTCTATTTATTTTATTTATTTTTTGTTTTTAGTGTAACAAAAAAACAATGGGCTCTCATTTCCTCAACAAGCAAAAAAAAATGGGGGAATTGACCTGAGTAAACGCATAGACAAAAAACAATAGAGGAGGGGTAGGTTTTGATCGTGACATGAGAGGCACTTGTTTTACAAATCATTTCTGTGTCATCTAATTATAAATAAAGTGAGTAATGTGTTTTGTATCTCTTGTTTTCTTTGTTAATGGACATCATCAAATGTGTCACAATTTGGCTTTTATTGTATTTTTACCACATTTTTAACGTTTTTAATCTTGATAAGTTAGGGCAATGATTGTGGCTAGAACATAATAGAAAGAGGGTTAGATTGTTAAGCAACTATAGTGACAATTTTTAGCTTAAAATGTTTTATTGTAACCTTTTGTGTGGGGTAGCAAAGATGACATTCATTATTGTTTAGTTTAGCTATTGATGTTCCATCATCTAGCTTATAAATTAATTAAAATCTCAAAACTGCCTTCTGTAACTCCTTCATCTAAAATCATATATCTTACCTAGCACGTGATATTTTTATAATCAAGAATACCCTTGCATGAAAAACTAATCATATATAACTTTTGATTAAGAAAATATTTTAAAAACTACAAAAAAAATTTAAAATACAAGAAGTTCATTTGGAGAAGAAGGTGATTTTTTTAAAACAAACTCTTACGGTTATTTTATTTCACATGGAAGGTTTTTGCAAAAAAAAATTATTTTAAAATGATGAATTACTTTAAAATAAGGTTATCTAGGACATTTTACTAATGTTGTTAACAATGTTCAGCAAAATACAAAATTCGTAATAGTTGCGAGTGTTGCGCGCGCGATGCAACAACCAATGAAGAACCCAATAGATGCAACAGATAAGTACCACACGATAATAAGAATAAGAAACAAGAGAGAAAGCAAACACAATATTTAACGAGGATCGGCAAATTGCCTACGTCCTCGGGGCAAGAAAGAGAGAGCTTTATTGATTCAACAACCGATACAAATTTGTACCTTACATGCAATTCAAGAGGGCTCAGCCCCTTTATTTATAGTTAAAGAGACTTTTGATTTTAGGAAACCCCAATTAGATTTGTCTCCAATTCAGAAATAAAGTCAGAATCCAGAAAGGAGAGGCAGATCCGCGCCCAGATACACCTGTCGATCGATCGGGCGGTCGACTGACCCAAGCACCCGGTCGGCCTGGCGGTCGACCGTATTCAATCGAGAGTCTCATCATGTCAGTCGGTCGCCCAGGCGGTGGACCATTCTCCTGCGTCGGTCATCCGGGCGGTTGACCGGGCAATCTTGTGCACTATCCTGTGCATGTTTGTGCATACCAGTCGATCGATCGGGCAGTCAACCGATTCTGCTGCTGGTCAGATATCAACTACGTCTCTGTTTATGCGCCGTTCTCGCTCCTTTTTGGCTTCTGATCTCCTCTGATCTCTTCCACCCATCTGATCTCTTCCATACTCCTCTCTCCCTATAATTCTTCACCTCGGTGAAGATTTCTTAAATCTGAGCCGATCTCATCATAGTACCAGTCGACTCGAAAGTGGCTGCACCAATATGGCTGCCTACGTACCCTGCCCAAGGGATCAAACCATCCGTAGTTCATCCAAACGAGCTCCAACGAGCTTAAGTAACTATAAAGATATGGAGAAACTCTTTATAATGTGTAAAATTTACTCCCGACACCAACTTAGTAAACATATCTGCGGGATTCTCCTTTGTGTGAATCTTTTGTAACTCAATGTCACCTTCATCAATAATCTCCCGAACAATGTGCAACTTGACATCTATGTGCTTCATCCTTGCATGATATACTTGGTTCTTTGCCAAATAGATAGCACTCATGCTATCACAATTGATTTTTAACGGCTCCTGTTCAATCCCCAAGTCATCGAGCAACCCTTGAGACCATATTGCCTCCTTCATACACTCTATCATGGCCATTTACTCGGCCTCTGTAGTAGACAATGCAATGGTAAACTGTAGAATAGAGAGCCAACTCACGGTACTTGAGACAGTGTAAACAAATACTCCGTCGTAGACCGGCGTTTATCAAGGTCTCCTGCATAATCAGAGTCAACATATCTGATACACTCCTACTTACCTATGGAATCCTCCTTGAATACCAATCTAACATCTATGATACCCTTAATGTACCGTAGAATCTACTTAACTGCCTCGCAATGACCCTTTTCAGGATCATGCATGTATCTGCTAATCATTGAGATAGCTTGTGACAAGTCTAGTCTTGTGCACATTATTGTATACATTAAACTACCAACTGCACTGGCATATGGCACGCGAGTCATGTACTCACGTTCTTCAACAATAGTTGGAGACATAGTGGCTTTTAACTTAAAATGAGAAGCCAGTGGTGTACTTACAGATTTCGTATCATCGTCGATATTGAACCTCTGAAGTACCTTTTGCAAATATCCTTTTTGTGTCAAGCTCACCTTGCCACTCCTTCGGTCTCGCTCAATCTCCAGACCTAGCACCTGTTGGCCCGATAGCCCATCACTCTAGTTTTGATGATGATCAACTCATGTAGTTATGTTTACTAATGATCTTGTGTTTAATTAGTGACAGATTCATGATCAAGATCTTAGTAGGTGCATAGCTTCAACAAAGGATTTAAAGTCAAGTTTTGGAGCTTGCACGGTGTTTGGACCAAGTCAAGAAGATGAGAAGACTTCAAGTGAAGACTTCAAGAAGATGAAGACTTGTGTCTAGGTTTGTTTTTAGAAGATTTTGTTTTAGATAAAATGTAAAGGATAGAGTAGTTGGTGGATTGCTCAAGTATCATATACACACACACTCTTGATTTAGTTTTTCATAAAAGATTTCATTTTAGAAAAGTTATTTTAAATATGGTTTTGGTTAAAGTCTATATAAACCATGTTTAGTGCATAATGTCAAAATATAGATATTTCACCATATTTGTGTAGTGGATCATATCCATACACTCTATGCTTTCAAAGTTGTTTAAATATCTTGTTTTTGTATTTGGAGAAGTTTTGAAAAACAAGTTTTGGAAAAATCTAATTTTGGAAAATACTGTTTTTATTTGAGCCAATTTTTCCATATTACAAAAATAGTCCAAATCATTTGTAAACATGCCTTGATTTTGTGCAAGCATGTTTGTTTATCAAAGTATATTGGTAAAACTATTTTTGTAGATTTTTCATGATTTTATGGGATTATTTAAGCCAAAAAGACCAAGTTTTTAATCCCTTAAACCTTGTTTCCTGGCTTCAGCCGGTCGACCGGGACGGTCGACCGCAGCTTGAAGTCGGCCGACCTTCAGGGTCGACCGACGTGCACAGACGTGCACGCCAGTTCTGCAGGATGGCAGGCCGACCGACCCGGTCGACCGTCCAGAGAGCTGTGCTCTCTGGAAAGGCCCCGGCCGACCGAGCGGTCGACCGGACAGAGAGACTTGCTCTCTGTATCCTGGCTCGATCGACCGACCGGTCGACCGATGGCACAACAGTCTGAAATATGACCGTTGGCCAGACGATCGGGCGGTCGTCCGACAGGCCTGACAGACCCCAACGGCTAGTTTTTCAGACTCTATAAAAAGGGGCATTTGGGGGCTGTTTTGATTAAGATTTTTGGAGAGTTTTTAAGCCAGTTTTTCCTATTCTTTTAAGAGGTTTTTCTTCACAAAATTTAGAGCCAATACTTCCAATTAAAAGGAGAGTTTATCAAGAGTGTTTTAAAAGAGAATTTCTTGAGTTTTCCTCCACCGTTCTCATCCTTGTTTTCTCACACTACACTTGAGCTATCCATTGCTATTCATCTTATAGGAGTATTGTAGTGAGAGCTTTTATTGGTGATCAAAGTGTTTAGATCACCAAGAGATCGTTTCTTGTTCCTTGTGGAGGCGGACGAGTGCGTTCGCGGTGTTTAGAGTTCGTGTGTGAACTCGTAGTTTGAGGTGCGGCCTCGGCGAGCTTGTGGGGCTTGCGGTGTGTACGGGCTAGAGAGTCCGAGAGCTTGTAGGTGTTGCGGCACCGAGGAGTGATCCATTGGGATCGATTATAGTGGAAATCCTTCGTGTGTCGAAGGCGGGGATGTAGAGCAAGTGTGCTCGAACCTCGAAACAAATCCCTTGTGTTTGCGATTGCTCACTCTCTCTCTCTTTGTCTCTTATTTATATCTTGCATGCTCCTATTGTGTTTATCTTTACATGCTTGATATATATTGTGTGCTTATTTGATATACATGCTTGGGTTGTTTGCTAACACTTGTATTTAACCAAGAGAGCCAACGCGACACCTCAACCCTTATCTAGGGGAATCTAGAGGAGTTTGTCCAGAGCCCTTCACGGGGAATTGGTCAATACTCTTGTGTTATACGTGGTGTTTAGTTTAAATAGTTAGTTTAGGTCATAATAGTTTGTACTTCCGCATTATTTGGCATTAAGTGACCATTAGATTAGCCATCACCTATTCACCACCCCTCTAAGTGATCCTTCAATTGGTATCAGAGCCAAGTGCTCTGATTTTAGGTCTAACAACCTACAGTTAAAGATCCTCATTTTAGGCTAATCACAATATTTTGTACACACACCATGGATTTCATGTCACCTCCCACTTTTGACATTCTTAACATCCATATATGGAAGGTGAAGATGTCTATGTACCTCAAGGCCCTAGGCATTCATGTTTATCTTTCTACCACTAATAATTCATATGTTAATAATAGCAAGTATATTGAGGCTAATGCAAAAGTCCTAAATGCTTTAAAGTCAACCCTAAATGATGATTATTTATCTAGGGTTTCTAATGTTGATTCGGCTTTTATAGCTTAGAACATCATCACCTCCCTTGGCGAAAAGGATCTATATTATGCGGGGAGCGATTCGGACGTTGGAAGCGACACCTCCAACTTGTGCTATATGGTCCAAGGGATAACCCCCTTGAGGTAACTACCGAATCCGAGGTAGAAGATGATAACATGTCATATGATGAGCTCACTTCATTTTGCCAACAATTACTTGAGAAATATGACATGTTAAGAAAAGAAAATAAAAATTTGAAAAAGAATTTTGATAGCATGCATAAAGAAAATGATTCATTTAGAACTAAGGTTGCATGCATGGAAAAAGAAAATGAAGATTTGAAAAATGAAAATATTTCCTTGATGTCTAAATTGAATGATTTGTGTAAAGGAAATATGATTTTGAAAAATGAAATTATTTTGGTGGAAAAACAAAAAGATATTGTTTTTCAAGAAAACTCTTGTTTAAAAAAAGAATTTTTGAAAAAGAAAAAGAAAATGTTTCTCAAAAGAATAAGAAAAATGATTCTCATTCTCATCATGCTTTACATGCTACTATTAATGAAAATGAGATTAATCTTTTGAAAAATAAAATGGATTGTTTGAGCTCCACTTTGAGCAAATGTGCATTTAATCATTCTAGGTTGGAGTCTATGTTTTCAAAGAAACAAACTCCACACATTCATGCACATCATCATCATGCATTTGCTTATGTTGCACGTCATGCTCACACTCACACACATAAGCATACCAAGGTGTACACTTGTACACATTGTGGCCGCAAAGGCCACTTAGTAAAATTTTGTTATGATAAGATAAATGCTTTAAATTTTGCTAATAAAAATGTTTGGGTGCCTTACAAGACTAACCCTCAAGGACTCAAAAGAAAATGGGTACCAAAACTCTCACCGTGTGTTTTTGATGTAGGTGAGGGCTCTCACACGACGTGAGAGGGATGGTGCCTTGGTGGTGGTTGCATGGACTAGAAGGACATACATATTTGATGCACCGCTATCAAGGAGTTTTGGTGGGACAACCACCATGTTTGGAGATTTGGAGTATAGTTCTTATGGTATGGTAACTATTTCTAAACTCCTAGTTTATTTACATGCTTATTCATTTGTAATATCATATAGCATGTTCATGTGTTATGTAGTTTTGTGCTTCATGTGGTAAATACTAGTTTAAATGTAGTTTTATCAAAACTTGTATTTATACATGTACAAATAGTGAGAACAAATTGATTCATATATGTTTGCACTTCATGCTCATTTGTACCCACTATATGCACATGTATAGGCTAGTTTTGATGATTCTTTCATTTATACTTATTTTGTCAATTTTCATGGTTTACTTCATGTATATGTAATTTTTTCAAATCTAATAAATATACATGTATACCCGTGAGTCTCTTGCCTTCATGTAAATACCTTTAATAGACTCTTTTTGTTTGGGATATGTATGCATATTATTAGATTTAGATAAATCATACATATACCTAGAAGTTTGTTTTGTTTTAAAATGGAAAAAAATGAATTTTTATGATTTATTTGATAAAATGATATTTGTGTTTTGAGCTTCATTGATTATTTTCATGGAAAATGCTAAACACATGATTCTTGTACACTCACACTTTATTTGTTTTGTCATGACCTTGTTTCATGAACATGTTTTTGAGCTTCATCGATTTTGAGTGTCAATTTTTGTGTATTTGGTATGATTCATGAAAAATATATGATTTGGTTTCATGTTTTTGAAGGATCTTTAACTAGTTTTTCAAAAATTAATTTAACAAGTTATTTATTCTTCTATATTTATGAGATATACACATGATCCTATTATTGTTTCAATTGGTATCATTGAATCATTTCAATTAGTATCAATTTGACTTTATTTTTGTATATACTCATATTTTGTTTTCTTATATATGTATGTATCAATTTCATTTGGTATACTCATTTTTCATACATATATATGAGTTATTTGTGCTTGAGTTAAAATTGATTTTACATGTTTAAAGCACAAAGTGGTTTATGATAAGAAAATAAAAAAAAAAACTTTAAGAAAAATTCTCAAGATTTGTTTTATTAAGAAAAATTCAAAATTTTTGAGTTGTATTGCCTATATGCAAGGAGAGCTTAACATCTCTTCTACATATAGATTCATGTTGAGTGTATTGTATATTGAGGAGCTTGACAACTCTTCTTTATGTGGTACACGTATGTAGGGGGAGCTTCACATCTCCTCTTATGCATTACATATTATACGTTATGTGAATTAGGGCTTGTCATCCCTCTTTCATGTAATGTATATGTGTAGGGAAGTTACTTTACTGTCTTCCTCTTCATGAATGTATATCGCATATAACCTTTTATTGACTTATTTGTTTACACCCCTTATTGGTCTCTTTGTCTATGACAAAAGGGGAAGAAAATTTTATTTGATCTTGTTTTTTACTTTAACCCCTTTGTTGATGATTGACAAAAAGGGGGAGAGGTATTTGGTATATATGCATGTTTTTATAAAAGAATTTATGTTTATGCATATATGTTTTGTTTTGCAAATAGGAGAAAAAGAATTTGTGTTTTATGCTTGTTAGCATGTTTATCTCCTACATTTGCATACATGTTTATGTGCCTCATTGCATATTTATTTTGTTTATTTGGTATGCATGAGTTAAGGGGGAGCTTCTTTGAGGCTTTACTTTAATCCATGCATATATAACTTCATGAGTTTTATCATCATCAAAAAGGGGGAGATTGTTGGCCCGAAAGCCCAACACTCTAGTTTTGATGATGATCAACTCATGTAGTTATGTTTACTAATGATCTTGTGTTAAATTAGTGACAGATTCATGATCAAGATCTTAGTAGGTGCATAGCTTCAACAAAGGATTTAAAGTCAAGTTTTGGAGCTTGCACGGTGTTTGGACCAAGTCAAGAAGATGAGAAGACTTCAAGTGAAGACTTCAAGAAGATGAAGACTTGTGTCTAGGTTTGTTTTTAGAAGATTTTGTTTTAGATAAAATGTAAAGGATAGAGTAGTTGGTGGATTGCTCAAGTATCATACACACACACACACACTCTTGATTTAGTTTTTCATAAAAGATTTCATTTTAGAAAAGTTGCTTTAAATATGGTTTTGGTTAAAGTCCATATAAACCATGTTTAGTGCATAATGCCAAAAATATAGATATTTCACCATGTTTGTGTAGTGGATCATATCCATACACTCTATGCTTTCAAAGTTGTTTAAATATCTTGTTTTTGTATTTGGAGAAGTTTTGAAAAACAAGTTTGGGAAAAATCTAATTTTGGAAAATACTGTTTTCATTTGAGACAATTTTTCCATATTACAAAAATAGTCCAAATTATTTGTAAACATGCCTTAATTTTGTGCAAGCATGTTTGTTTATCAAAATATATTGGTAAAAGTATTTTTGTAGATTTTTCATGATTTTATGGGATTTTATTTAAGCCAAAAAGACCAAGTTTTTAATCCCTTAAACCTTGTTTCCTGGCTTCAGCCGGTCGACCGGGACGGTCGACCACAGCTTGAAGTCGGCCGACCTTCAGGGTCGACCGACGTGCACAGACGTGCACGCCAGTTCTGTAGGATGGCCGACCGACCGACCCGGTCGACCGTCCAGAGAGCTCTGCTATCTGGAAAGGCCCCAGCTGACCGAGCGGTCGACCGGACAGAGAGACTTGCTCTCTGTATCCTGGCTCGGTCGACCGACCGGTCGACCGATGGCACAACGGTCTGAAATATGACCGTTGGCCGGACGACCGGGCGGTCGTCCGACAGGCCTGACAGACCCCAACGGCTAGTTTTCCAGACTCTATAAAAAGGGGCATTTGGGGGCTGTTTTGATTAAGATTTTTGGAGAGTTTTTAAGCCAGTTTTCCTATTCTTTTAAGAGGTTTTTCTCCACAAAATTTAGAGCCAATACTTCCAATTAAAAGGAGAGTTTATCAAGAGTGTTTTAAAAGAGAATTTCTTGAGTTTTCCTCCACCATTCTCATCCTTGTTTTCTCACACTACACTTGAGCTATCCATTGCTATTCATCTTATAGGAGTGTTGTAGTGAGAGCTTTTATTGGTGATCAAATTGTTTAAATCACCAAGAGATCGTTTCTTGTTCCTTGTGGAGGCGGACGAGTACGTTCGCGGTGTTTAGAGTTCGTGTGTGAACTCTTGGTTTGAGGTGCGGCCTCGGCGAGCTTGTGGGGCTTGCGGTGTGTACGGGCTAGAGAGTCCGAGAGCTTGTAGGTGTTGCAGCACCGAGGAGTGATCCATTGGGATCGATTATAATGGAAATCCTTCGTGTGTCGAAGGCGGGGATGTAGAGCAAGTGTGCTCGAACCTCGAAACAAATCCCTTGTGTTTGCGATTGCTCACTCTCTCTCTCTCTCTCTCTCTCTCTCTGTCTCTTGTTTATATCTTGCATGCTCCTATTGTGTTTATCTTTACATGCTTGATATATATTGTGTGCTTATTTGATATACATGCTTGGGTTGTTTGCTAACACTTGTATTTAACCAAGAGAGCCAACGCGGCACCTCAACCCTTATCGAGGGGAATCTAGAGGAGTTTGTCCAGAGCCCTTCACGGGGAATTCGGCAACACTCTTGTGTTATACGTGGTGCTTAGTTTAAATAGTTAGTTTAGGTCATAATAATTTGTATTTCCGCATTATTTGGCATTAAGTGACCATTAGATTAGCCATCGCCTATTCACCCCCCTCTAGGTGATCCTTCAGCACCTTCTACGCTTTACCAAGATCCTTCATCTTGAACTTGAAAGACAAATCTTTCTTCAATTTATCAATTGTGGATCTGTTTCTAGAAGCGATAAGCATATCATCTATTTATATAACAATAAATAGATGTACTCTCCTCCAGGTAGCTTGTTGTAATATACACATGGGTCATAATGGCTTGGGTCATAATGGCTACGTGTGTGCCTTTTTCCTCTGATGAAGCTGTCGAGCACTTGTACCACTGTCTAGGAGATTGTTTTAATTCATACAGTGATTTCTGTTGCTTGCATACCATGTTCTCTTTGCCTACAGTTTTGAACCTCATCGGTTGAGTCATATAGATCTCCTCATGAAGATCGCCATGGAGAAAAGCGGTCTTCACATCGAGCTGGTCAAGATCCAACTCGTATTATGCTACCAGTGCCAGCAAAATTCGAATTGACGAGTGCTTTACAATAGGGGAGAATACCTCATTGTAGTCAATTCTTTCTTGTTGTGTGTAGTCTTTTGCCACCAACCTGGCTTTGTAGCATACAATATCTTCCTTGAGAGATCCATTTTTTTTTACATATACCCACTTACAACCAATTACTTTCTTTTCTTTGGGTAACTCTGTCAGTTCTCAAGTGTCGTTCTTGTGTAGAGAAGTCATCTGTTCTTCCATAGCATCCTTCCACATCTTCGATTCTGAACTGATTTTAGCTTCCCTATATGTAGACATGATTGCCTCTTAAATGACTGGGAGAGCATAGGCTACAACCGTATCTGTAGTGAGCCAATTTGGTTTACACGGATTTCTTTTGGGTTTCCAACTACAATGGATTCATGAACATCACTCATAACCTATTCTTGATCCTCATCAACATCAGCATCCTGCTCAGCTACTTGATCACTACCCTGTGTCACCTTGGGTATGATCTCTAAAGATATTGACATTTCTAGAGATGGTGGAGTAGCATCACTCTCAACCTGCTGCGATACCTCTTTGGTCCTTTCAATCTCCATCTGTTGAGAGATGTAGGCTTCAACATTGAAGCCTCATCGAATGTGACATCCTGAGAACAAATTTCCTATCCTTAGGGTCCCAGATCTTGTAGCCTTTTCTTTCTCTCTTGAATCCTATGAACACTCCTTTTTCGCTCTTGGGTTTAACTTATCTTCTTTAGTATGATAGTAGGCTGGACAACCAAATACTCTTAACGAATCATAATCCTGAGCAGCTTTTCTAGACCAAACCTCTAAAGGAGTTTTACCTCCTATCGCAGACGAAGGTAACCTATTGACGAGATAGCAAGTATATGCCAAAGCCTAAGCCCAAAAATTCTTTGGTAATCCGGTATTAGATAACATACAACATACCTTCTCTAGCAAAGTCCTATTCAACCCTTCTGCTACCCTGTTCTGTTGCGGTGTTTTCCTCACTGTGAAGTGTGTGTCTATGCCCTTATCATGACATAGCTTTAGAAAAGGATCAGATTTATACTCACCTTCGTTATCTGACCGGAGACCTTGATTTTCCATCCCTTACTTCTCTCTAAATTCTTTTTTCACTCCACAAATAATTTTAGGACTTTCCCTTTGTGCTTCATGGTATATACCCAACATCGCCTAGAATAATCATCAATGAAAGTCATAAAGTAGTGGTTACCTCCAATAGATGCAGTCTTAGTAGGTCCCCAAATGTCAGTGTGACATGATCAAGAATCCCATCGGTGCAGTAAGTCGCTGTGCCGAATTTTATCTTGGTCTTCTTTCTGATGACACAATGTTCACAGAAATTCAGTTTGTAGGTTCTGGCACCTTTCAATAGTCCTTACTTTGCAAGACTTTGCAAAGATTTTTCACCTATGTGTCCGAGACTCATATGCCATAACCTAGTTGAGTCATCAACTAAATCAGTAGAGGTCGCCATCTGTCCTGTAACAATACTACCCTTCAAGTAGTAGAGATAATTCCGACGGACGCCCTTCAGAACCATCATTGAGCCTTTGGTCGCCTTGAGAACTCCATCCTTTATTGATACATCAAGTCCCAGTATTTTCAAAGCACCAACAGAGAAAAGATTTCTCTTAAGTTGAGGTATATACCTCACTTTCTTCAATTCTCGTATCATCCTATCGAACATCGTGATCTGGATTGTTCCTATACCTTCCATGTTACATGGACGACATCACCCATAACTATTGTGTAAATCACCTAGAGGGGGGTGAATAGGTGATGGCTAATCTAATGGTCACTTAATGATGAATGATGCAAATAATGCGGACGCTAAAAACAATTATGACCTAATTAAAATTTATACACTAAACACTATGTATAACACAAGAGTGTTGCCGAATTCCCCGTGAAGGGCTCTGGACAAACTCCTCTAGATTCCCCTTGAATGGGTTGAGGTGCCGCGTTGGCTCTCTTGGTTGAATACAAGTGTTAGCAACAATCCCACGCAAGTATATATATCAATTATGCACACAACATATATCAAGCATGTAAGTGTAAAGACAATATAGGCTATGCAAGATATAAATGAGACAAGAGAGAGAGAGAGAGAGAGAGAGAGAGAGAGAGAGAGAGAGCAATCGCAAACACAAGGGTATGTTTCGAGGTTCGAGCACACTTGCTCTACATCCCCGCCTTCGACACACGAAGGATTTTCACTATGCAAGATCCCAATGGATCTCTCCTCGGTGCCGCAACATCTACTAGCCCTCGGACTCCCTAGTCCCGTACACACCGCAAGCCCACCGGCTCGCCGAGGCCGCACCTCAAACAACCGAGTCCGCACCCGAACTCAAAACAATGACGAGCACACTTGCCCGTCTCCTCAAAGAACAAAGAAAAGATCTTTGGTGATCACAACACTTTGATCACCTAAAGCACTCTCACTACAACACACCTATAGGATGTATAATCAATGGATAGCTCAAGTGTGGTGTGAGAAAAGGCAAGGATTGAAAGGTGGAGGAAAACTTAAAGACTTTCTTTTAAACACTCTTGATAAAACTTCCCTTTAGATAGGAAATATTTGCTCTCTATTTTGTGGAGAAAACCCTTTTAAAAGTCTGGGAAAAACTGGCTCTAAGAGACTCCAAAATCTTGTGTCAAAACAATGACAAGACCCCCCAATTTATAGGCCAGAAAAAATATAGCCGTTGGGATCTGTCAGTACTGCCGGTCGACCGGCACGGTCGACCGCCAACGGTCGGATTTCTGACCGTTGGAGCCACGGTCGACCGGTGCGGTCGACCGAACTTTCCAGAGAGCACTGCTCTCTGGAGCGGTCGACCGGCACGGTCGACCGACCACCAGTACACACAGGCGTGCACGTTTGTGCACGTCGGTCGACCGGCCCGGTCGACCGACTTCAGGTATAATCGACTAGTTAGGTCGACTAGTCGACTTGGCTGAAGCCTGAAACAGTTTTTCTGGGATAAAAAATTTGTCTTTGTGGCTCATATAAAATCCCATAAAATATATAAAAATCTACAAAAATAGTTTTACCAATATACTTTGATATACAAACATGCTTGCACAAAATCAAGGCATGTTATAAAAGATTGGACTATTTTTGTAACATGGAAATGTTTGGCCCATGATAAAAACTGTATTTTTCTAAAACAATATTTTCCAAATCTTCATCAAATACAAAAACAAGATATACTTTTAAGGCATAGTGTGTATGGATATGATCCACTACACAATCAAGATGAAATATCTATGTTTTTGTCATAAAGCTCTAAACTTGGTTTTGGTTTAAAGATATGTATATGATAAATACCAAAAGCCAAACTTGTATTTTTTCAAAATGAAAAATCTTTTCTAAATCTGAAAATTCTTTTATGAAAAGACAACAAATTCAAGAGTGTGTGTGCATGGTATACTTGAGTAATCCACCAACTATCTATCCTTTACATTTTTAGCTAAAACAAAAACAAAATCTTATACCTAGACACAAGTCTTCATCTTCTTGAAGTCTTCTCTTGAAGGCTTCTCATCTTCTTGACTTGGTCCAAGCTTGATCCAAAAGCTCCTTGGATCACACCGTGCTAGCTCCAAATCTTGACATTTTATCCTTTGTTGAGCTATGCACCTACTAAGATCTTGATAATGAATCTGTCACTTATTAAACACAAGATCATTAGTAAATATAACTTCATGAGTTGATCATCATCAAAACTAGGGTGATAGACCTTTGGGCCAACAATCTCCCCCTTTTTGATGATGACAAAACTCATGAGGTTATATATGCATGGATTAAAGTAAAGCTTCAAAGAAGCTCCCCCTTAACTCATGCATAGACATAAATAATAATATATGACAATGAAGCTCATAAATATGTATGCAAATGATGGAGATGAAACAAAATAAATCTTTTTCTCTTCTTTGCAAAACAAAACATATATGCATAAATAACACGGAAGACAAATACTACTCCCCCTTAAGCAATGAAAACATGCATATATACTCAAATACTTCTCCTCCTTTTTGTCAATCATCAACAAAGGGTTCAAAGTAAAATCAAATCAAACAAAATTTTTCTCCCCCTTTTTGTCAAAAACAAAAAGATCAAGAAGGGGTAATACAAAACAATCAATAAAGATTTATATGCGATATACATTCATGAAGAGGAAGACGCTAAGTTAGCTTCCCTAC
The DNA here is from genome assembly GCA_038442645.1 of Agave tequilana. Classification (NCBI taxonomy): domain Eukaryota; kingdom Viridiplantae; phylum Streptophyta; class Magnoliopsida; order Asparagales; family Asparagaceae; genus Agave; species Agave tequilana. Next base: position 69,357 of record JAVJIF010034075.1, on the reverse strand, counting down.
ACATATGCATTACATGAAGAAGGGATGACAAGCCCTAACTCACATAACACATATTATGTAATGCATAAGAGGAGATGTGAAGCTCCCCCTACACACGTATATCATATAAAGAAGAGTTGTCAAGCTCCTCAATTTATAATATACTCAACATGAATCCATATGTAAGAGAGATGTTAAGCTCTCCTTGCATATAGGAAATACAAAGCAAACATTTTGAATTATTCTTCAAAATTTTTGAACTTACTTAATAAAACACATTTTGAGATATCAAATCAACATATGAAATTTTTTTTTATTTTTCATTATAAACTTTGTGCTTTTAAAAATGTGAGCCAATTATGAGTTAAGCACATGGGAATCATATATATGTATGAGAAATGAGTATACCAAGAGAAATTGAAACATACATATATATAAGAAAACAAAATATGAGTATATATAAAATAAGTTCATATTGATACCAATTGAAACGATTCAATGATACCAATTGACATAACAATAAAATCAAGTGTATATCTCATAACCTACCACCCTTCATATGCACAAGGTAAAAGATTTTCAATGAAGCATACAAAGCATAATCGCCCATCCATCCTCCCATCGATGGTAGGGTTTTCAAAAATAGATTTGAAAATAAGCTTAGTTTGAAAAACTCTACCAAATGAAGAATTTGCACTAGAAAAATGTTTTAAAAATTAGTACGAAATCCTTCAAGTAAGGAATAAAGCAAAAATGTTTTTCATGAAACACAAGTAAATCACATGGCACTAAAAACACTCTAATATCCATGAAGCCCATAAAATTTTCAAAAGAGGTGAGTGCACTAGTGTTATGTGGAACATGGTATCATGAAAATGTCAATAAAGCTCAATATTTCTCTAAATAAGAAAACATGAAAATCATCACAAAAATTTTTATTAAAAAAATATATATATATTTCAAGATATATGTATGTTTTGACAACACAATAAGTATACATACATATCTCTTAAACACAATTGAGTCCATATAAATAGATTTGCATTAAAGGCAAATGACTCAAGAGGTATACATGTATATCTTAAAGTTTGGCAAAATACACATATACATGAAATGAAAACACATGATCATAAATCAAATCCAAAAAGTGGGAATATAAGTTTAAAAATGTATGTATCATCAAAACCAAGCAATACAAGCACATTTCGTGGGTTCAAATAAGCGTTCAAGCACAAATATAAATAGATTTATTTGTGGCCCACGACATGTACAAGTATAGATCCTAGTGTTGACAAAAACTAACATATAAACTAATATTCAAATCATGAAGCATCAAATAGAATCATGTGTAAATCTTAAAAATTATTTGAAGAATAAATAACTAGTATAAATTGTTTTTGAAAAGATCCTTCAAATATATCAAATCTTATGTTTTTCATAAACATAACTAGATACATAAAAATTTAAGCACTCATGGTCTATAAGGCTCAAAATGTTTTTAATAAAAATGTGAGTGTTAAACGATCATGTAAATAGCATTTTTATGAAAATAGTCAATGAAGCTCAAAAAGATCAAAAGTCACATTTTAACAAAAAAACACGAAAAATCAAAAACACTAATCTTCATGGTATATGTATGATTAATCTAAATCTAACAATACACATACATATCCCAAATCTAAAAGAGTCTATTAATGATGTTTGCATGAAGGCAAGAGACTCACGGGTATACATGTATATTTATTAGATTTGAATTAAAAAATACATATACATGAAGTAAAGCATAAAAATTGGCAAAGCATGTATAAATGAGAATCATCAAAACTAGTCTATACATATGCATATAGTGGGTACAAATGAGCATGAAGAGTGAATGTATATGAATCAATTTGATACTCACTAAGTGTACATGTATAAAAGCAAGTTTGACACATTCTACATCTAAGCATGTAAATACCACATGAAGCACACAAATTATAAAACATGAACATGCTATGAATATTATGAATGAACAAGCATAAACATAAAAGGTAGGAGTTTAGAAATTGTTACCAACTCCAAAGCTCCAAATATGGTGGTCTTTCCACCAAAGCTCCTTGATAGTGATGCATCCAAAAGTATGTCCATCAAGTCTATTGCATCCACTACCAAGGCACCAATCCTCTCACGTCTTGTGAGAGCCCTCACCTACATCACAAGCAAATGGTGGGGGTTTTGGAACCCATATTTTCTTGGGTCCACGGGGGTTAGTCTTGTTGTAAGGAACCCAAAATCTTTTATTCTTAGCAAAATTAAAATGATCTAATCTATCATAACAATATTTTGCTAAATGGCCTTTGCGGCCACAATGTGTACATATGTACACCTTAGTATGCTTATGTGTAGGAGTGTGATCAAGTTGTGCAACATAAGCATATGCATGATGGGTATGATGTGCATGAACATGTGGAGTTTGTTTCTTTGAAAACATTGACTCCAACCTAGAATGATTAAAAGCACAAGAGTTCAAAGTTGAACTCAAACCATCCATTTTATTTTTCAAATTCTTAATCTCATTAGTGGTGACATGAAAAGCATGATGAGATATATGATCATTTTTCTTTTTCTTTTGTGAAACAAAATCTTTTTCTTTTTCAACAAATTTTCTTTTCAAAGAAATATTTTCTTGAAAAACAACTTCCTTTTGTTTTTCCACCAAATCAATTTTATTTTTCAATGTATTGTTTCCTTCACACAAATCATTCAATTTTGAAAATAAGGAAACATTTTCATTTTTCAAATCTTTATTTTCTTTTTCTAAGTATGCAATCTTAGATTTGAAAGAATCATTTTCTTTAAGCATACAATCAAAATCCTTTTTCAAATTTTTGTTATCTTTTTCTAAACATGCAATGTTAGATTTAAATGCATCTTGTTCTATATGCATGCAAGAAATGATCTTTTTCAAATTTTTATTTTCCTTTTTAATCATGTCATATTTTTCAAGCAATAGATGACAAAAAGTAGATAGCTCATCATATGACATGTCCTCATCATCGGATTCGGAGTTTACCTCAAGGGGGTTATCCCCTTGGACCATATAGCATACGTTGGAGATGTCGCTTCCAACGTCCGAATCGCTCCCCGCATAGTATAGATCCTTTTCGCCAAGGGAGGTGAGGGTGTTCCATACTACAAAAGCCGAATCAATATTAGCAACTCTAGATAAATAAACATCATCTAGGGTAGACTTGATAGCATGAAGGGCTTTTGCATTAGCCTCAAAATTCTTACCATTTGAACAATATGAATCATTAGATATGGCAAGATAAACATGAATGCCTAAGGCCTTGAGGTACAATGACATCTTAACCTTCCAAATGTTGATGTTAAGGATGTCAAAGGTGGGAGGTGACATGAAGTCCATGGTGTGTGTACAAATCTTGTGATTAGCCTAAAAATGAGGATCTTTAACTCTAGATTGTTAGACCCAAATCAGAGTACCAAGCTCTGATACCAATTGTAAATCACCTAGAGGGGGGGTGAATAGGTGATGGCTAATCTAATGGTTACTTAATGATGAATGATGCAAATAATGCGGAAGCTAAAAACAATTATGACCTAATTAAAACTTATACACTAAACACTATGTATAACACAAGAGTGTTGCCGAATTCCCCGTGAAGGGCTCTGGACAAACTCCTCTAGATTCCCCTTGAATGAGTTGAGGTGCCGCGTTGGCTCTCTTGGTTGAATACTGAAAATCACCTAGAGGGGGGGTGAATAGGTGATGATGCTAATCAATGAGCAATTTAAAAATTATGATGCAAATGTAATGCAACAATCTCCCAAAACAAGACTAAGAGCCGAATTCCCTATTAAGGGCTCTGAACTCCTTCCTCCGGCTTCCTCGTAAAATGAGTTAGAGCTGCGCAATGCAACCTTGTTGTATGGGATAATGATTGACAATATGAATGAAAATGAATATGGCAATGACAATCTCAAGCAATAAGTAATGACAAGGAAAAGTAAACCAATCGCAAACACAAAGATATGTTATCGAGGTTCGAGCACCCAGCTCTACTCCCCGCCTTCCCCAGAAGGATTCTAGCTACTTCCACTATCACAAAGATCACAAATACAATGGAGTACCCAACTCCACAATCTCAAGTACAAGGAATTTCTGAGTAGTCAAAAGACCACAAACTCTCTCTTTCAATTGTCTCTTCCCTTACAAAAGGTCCTTAGAGAACAATGAGTAGGAATGAAGCTCTTGTGTGCAAGGAGAAAAGAAAATGAAATCAGAGAGTTCTTTTGAAAAACACTTCAGAAAATGAGAGAGAATTTCAGCACAAAAACCAAAAACTAAGCTCTTTTGAATGCCTTAAACTTTTGAATTTTTCTTGTAATAATTAGGTGAACCAATCTCTCCCCAAACACCCCTATTTATAGGAGAGGGCTAGGGTTAGAAGATAAAACATTTTTAAGGCTAATCAGAATGTATTAAACCCAAAACAGGTCATTTAAACTCACTTAAGTGAGAAAAAGACAAAAATAAACAGCTCAGAAAAAAATGCCCGTTACTGTTCAAACGGCTCTGTCGGTCGACCGGTCGGTCGACCGCAAGTTCAAAAATGTGACCGTTGCAGGCCAGCGGTCGACCGCCCGGTCGACCCATTTTAACCGAGAGCAGAGTGACTTACAGTCGGTCGACTGCACGTCGACCGGCAGACATGCACACGGATACGTGCACCTGCCAGTTCCTCGGTCGACTGCACGGTCGACCGGTCAAACCTGACACAGTATCAGTCGACCGGTCGGTCGACCGGAACAGGTCAAAAATCAGGTTTTTGAAAGAATATAAAGGAGATCTTGTTTTTGACAAAAATACTTTTGAACATAGATTTGTATAAAACACAAATATATATCTGTAGGCCAAATCTTGTAAACAAAATGTTTTTGTATAAATTATAAGAAAACATTTTGGAATAAACATGTGAGCAAAAACGTGTGTGATAGAGCTTCAAACCTATCCACTATTCTTTAACAAGTTATAAAACTAAAAATACAATGATTAAATACTTTTAGAGCAATCTTCAAGTCTTTGAGCCATCCAATGCCTTGCTAGTGCCTTCTCTTCTATGATCCTTCCTTGATTGTGCAATTTGCCTTCCTTGCTATGTGAACCTTAGAAGTTCTTGCAAAAGCTAAGCCAATGGTCTCCAAACATGGTACAAAACCTGAAACTTATCTTGAATAAATTCATTAGTACCAAATAGCTCTTATTTGGTTTGTCATCATCAAAACACAAAACAAGAGAGTGTAACCTCTTGGGCCAACAATCTCCCCCTTTTTGATGATGACAAAACAAATAGGCTATAGACAAAAATATGGGGGAGGAGAAGACTCCCCCTCAAATTATGCTATATGAAAAACACAAGAATTTATTAAAAACATACTCTTGATGCCAATTGAAACAATACCAATAAAACACAAAATACAAGAGTTCTCAAATTCATAAAACATAAGACTCATAACAAAAACTCATAGACTCATAACAAAAACTCATAAAACTCATAAAACCAAAACATATAAATTCATATGGAACCAAGACCAAATGAACTTATTTTTGTCCCATGTAAACTTATTCTCCCCCTTTTTGTCATACATCAAAAAGGGTTATGAAAAACATGTCTATTCAATAACACAAACATTTAGTTCTCCACAAATAAACGAAAATCTAGCAAAATCCAGCGGTTTAGTGAAAATATCGGCTAATTGCAAATCCGTAGAAACATAATCAATAACTATATCTCCTTTCTCAAAATGATCTCTAAGAAAGTGATATCTAATCTCAATGTGCTTGGTCTTACTATGTTGATTTGCATTCTTAGTCATGTGTATAGTACTAGTATTATCACAAAATATTTTTATATGATCAAAATGCAAATCAAAATCAAGGAGAGTATGTTTCATCCAAAGGACTTGTGCACAACAAGCCCCTGCGGCAACATACTCCGCCTCGGCGGTTGAGAGTGCCACGGAATTTTGTTTCCTAGAGGACCATGAAACAAGACAATTATCAAGAAATTGACATGTCCCACTAGTACTCTTTCTATCTACTCTGCAACCCGCATAGTCGGCATCCGAATAACTCGTCATTGAGAAATCTCCGGTTTTCGGATACCATAGACCCATCCCAATAGTGCCCTTAATATAACGAATAATGCGTTTTACCGCAATAAGATGGGACTCTTTAGGACACGATTGAAATCTAGCACAAAGACACACACTAAACATGATATCCGGCCTACTTGCCGTTAAATATAAAAGACTTCCTATCATGCTTCTATATAATTTAATATCAACATTTTTACCTTGGTCATCTTTATCAAGCTTGGTTGTAGTTGCCATGGGAGTGTTGCAAGTCTTTGAGCCTTCAAGTCCAAACTTCTTTACAAGTTCCTTTGCGTACTTGGCTTGACTTATGAACGTCCCGTTTTGCAATTGCTTGATTTGGAGTCCAAGGAAGAAATTGAGCTCACCCATTGAAGACATTTCAAACTCAAGTTACATTACCTTTTCAAAATCCTTGCACAAAAGCTCATTAGTAGAACCAAAAATTATATCATCAACATAAATTTGCACAATTAATATATCATTATCAACATGCTTAGTGAATAGAGTAGTGTCTACTTTGCCTTTAATAAAATCATTTGAAATGAGAAAACTAGAAAGCCTTTCATACCAAGCTCTTGGAGCTTGTTTCAATCCATACAAAGCTTTATCAAGTTTAAAAACAAAATCGGGATGAACATGATCAATAAAACCGGGAGGTTGAGAAACATAAACTTCTTCATTAATAAAACCATTCAAAAATGCACTTTTTACATCCATTTGAAAAAGTTTAAAATTTTTGAAAGATGCAAAAGCTAGTGTCATCCGTATGGCTTCAAGCCGTGCTACGGGTGCAAAGGTCTCCTCAAAGTCAATTCCTTCAACTTGAGTGTAACCTTGGGCCACTAACCTAGCTTTATTCCTAATGACATTTCCGGACTCATCCATCTTGTTTCTAAAGATCCACTTAGTACCAATTATTGGTCTATCGTGGGGTTTAGGAACAAGGTGCCAAACTTGGTTGCGCTCAAATTGATTGAGTTCCTCTTGCATGGCAAGCAACCAATATGGGTCCGTCTCGGCTTCGAGAATGCCTTTGGGTTCAAAATGAGAAATGAAAGCAAAGTTACCACATAGGTCATGGAGTTTGGAGCGCGTTGTGACTCCTTTAGATGCATCACCCAAGATGAGCTCCTTAGGATGATTTGTAGCGTATCTCCAAGCTTTAGGAAGCGGTTGAGAGCTTTCCTCTTTATCCTCTTGAACATCACCAATAGATTCTTGCTTATCTTCTTGAGCGGGTGAGTCCTTCAAGGATAGTCTCTCTATATCTTCACCTAATGGTTCAATCTCTACAACATTCTCAACAACCACATTAGATTCTTCAAATTTAACATGCATGGATTCTTCAATGGTACGAGAAGATCTAATGAATACTCTATAAGCTTTACTAGTTGTAGAATATCTAACAAAAATTGCTTCATAAGCCTTAGCATCAAATTTGCCCAAATTCTCTTTAGTATTTAAAACAAAACACTTGCATCCAAAAACTTTGAAATAAGCAACATTAGGTTTTCTAGAGTGATACATTTCAAAAGATGTTTTGGAAGAATTTTTACACAAATAAATACGGTTAGATATATAGCATGCGGTGTTTACGGCCTCGGCCCATAAATATTGAGGGAGGTCGTATTCACTTATCATTGTCCTAACCATCTCTTGAAGTGTTCTATTTTTCCTTTCTACAACTCCATTTTGTTGTGGAGTTCTAGCACAAGACATTTCATGCTTAATTCCCTTTTCATCACAATAAGTCATGAAGAGTTGGTTTACAAACTCACCACCTCTATCACTTCTTATTTTCAAAATCGGAAAACCTTTTTCTTTTTTAACCCTTTTTCGAAAAATCTTAAAATGAGAAAAGGTTTGATCTTTGTGTTCCAAAAAGAAAACCCAAGTGAAACGGGAAAAATCATCAACCAAAACATATGCATATCTACTACCATTTAAACTCTTAGTTTTAGTAGGTCTAAAAAGATCCATATGAATTAATTCTAAAGGCCTAGTTGACATGATATCCTTGATTGGTTTGAAAGAAGACTTAGTTTGTTTCCCAAGTTGGCACGCACCACAAATGCAGTCTTTCTCAAACTTCAAGTAAGGAATACCCTTCACCAATTCTTTTGAATTAATCCTAGAAAGATGTTCAAAAGAAGCATGTCCTAATCTTCTATGCCAAAGCCAAGAATTTTCATCAAAAGCATTCAAGCATTTAGTAGAACACTCAATATTAAGCATGTCAATGATATAAACATTATCATCACGAAAACCGGTGAGAATACAATCATTTGTTTTAATATCAAAAATCTTGCAAGAACAATCATCAAAAACAACTTTAAGTCCACGATCACAAAATTGACTAATGCTAAGCAAATTATGTTTCAAACCTTCAACTAAAACAACATTCTCAATAATAGGAGATGCACCAATTTGAATGTTACCTATACCGATGATAGTCCCTTTGGAGTCATCCCCGAAGGTGACGGAGCCACCTTCCATGTACCTTGATAGGGTTGTAAAGTTGTTGATATCCCACGTCATGTGTCTTGAACAACCACTATCAAGGTACCACCGCTCCCTACGTCTTGGAGCCTTGGTGTGTACCTACATCAAACAATTTAGGACTTGATTTTGGTACCCACATTTTCTTGGGTCCTTGAGGGTTAGAGCCATGAACCCAAACAAGATTATTGGATCTATTTAATTGATCATACAAAACTTAGCTAAATGTCCATTTTTACCACAATATGTGCATCTATATACTCTACCATATTTAAAAGCATAATGGGTGTGTGATTTGTGAGCATGAGCTTTGTGAGCATGAGCATGAGAAGTGTTAGGTGTAGTGTGAGCATGAGGAATCTTAGCATGTGATGTGTGCTTTTTAGAAAATTTTTCCTCAAGTTTCTTAGTGTTAAAAGCACAATCTTTCAAAACTTTCTCGAAATCAACCATTTTGGTTTTTAAAGAAGAAATTTCTTTTTCATCAACAATAGGAAATTTAGCCTTACAAGAAACCTTGTAGGCACTAAATTCATTTTGAATAGAAATGAGGTTGGAAGAAATATCATCTTTTTCTTTGGAAACCATAGCAAGTTGATTTTTAAGAAAAGCAACTTCCTTTTGTAATTTAAAGCATTCAATTTTCTTATTGTCATAAGTTTCAGAAAGTTCAACAAAAGCATGTACAAGAACTTCCTTACTTAATTCATCATCTTCATTATCAAGGGGTTGAGGGGTTACCTTAGGTGTGTTTGCCATGAAACACATATTTGCTACATCCGCCTCTTCCTCGGACTCGCTTTCCGAATCTCAAGTTGCCTTATACGCTTTCTTTTCTTCCGATTTCTTTGGCTTGAAGGAGGAGGTCATCTTCTTCTTGAACTCTGAGCAATCCGCCATGATGTGTCCGGGCTTTCGGAAATTGTAGCATATAATTTTCCTCTCCTCTTTGCCTTCAAATTTTCTCCGGAAGTTGAGCTTGTTCCTCCGGTACATCCTTTTGACATTTCGCACAAGGAGGGAGAGCTCCTCATCTTCTTCTTCATCTTCTTCATCGTCTTCAAGAGTGGATGAAGACTTGAAAGCTATGGACTTCTTCTTTGTTGGAGCGGCCTCTTCTCTTGCGTTCTTCTCCATCTCATGGGTCTTTAGGTTCCCAATGAGACTAATGATGTCCATCTCATCTTTGTCGTTCAATTCCTTCAAGGTGGTGGCCTTTATCTCCCAAGATGGAGGAAGAGCCTGAATCACTTTGCGCACCTTTTGATCGTTGGAGATGACGTCACCTAAGGAAGAAAGACCATTGGTGATTTTAGTGAATCTCGTAATCATACAATCAATAGATTCATCATCAAGCATTTTAAATGATTCATATTGAGACCTCAAGAGATCAATCTTAGCTCTCTTGACTTGTGAAGTCCCTTCATGTGTGACCAATAAGTGTTGCCAAATCTCATAGGCGGATTGGCAATGAATACCCGTGTAAGGTCATCCTCATTCAAGGCGGTTAAAAGGGAGTTTTGGGCCTTGGAGTTAGCCTCATATTCTCTAAAGTTGAAGTCGGTCCATGTGCTCTCATCACTATCGGGTGCTACATAGGGTTTGGTCAAGGACTTAGCCACTAAACTACCTAATGATTGCAAAAAGATAGTCATCCTAACCTTCCAAATAGGGAAGTTGAGTCCATCAAATTTAGGTGGGGATTTAATGTTATCGGCCATGTTTACTAGTGATGAATGAATGAAAAGAGAAATGTTGATTAGCAAATTTTAAGGATCTCTCTATGGATGTTAAGCTAAAACCTAGAGTCCAAGCTCTGATACCAATTGAAAATCACCTAGAGGGGGGGTGAATAGGTGATGATGCTAATCAATGAGCAATTTAAAAATTATGATGCAAATGTAATGCAACAATCTCCCAAAACAAGACTAAGAGCCGAATTCCCTATTAAGGGCTCTGAACTCCTTCCTCCGGCTTCCTCGTAAAATGAGTTAGAGCTGCGCAATGCAACCTTGTTGTATGGGATAATGATTGACAATATGAATGAAAATGAATATGGCAATGACAATCTCAAGCAATAAGTAATGACAAGGAAAAGTAAACCAATCACAAATACAAAGATATGTTATCGAGGTTCGAGCACCCAGCTCTACTCCCCGCCTTCCCCAGAAGGATTCTAGCTACTTCCACTATCACAAAGATCACAAATACAATGGAGTACCCAACTCCACAATCTCAAGTACAAGGAATTTCTGAGTAGTCAAAAGACCACAAACTCTCTCTTTCAATTGTCTCTTCCCTTACAAAAGGTCCTTAGAGAACAATGAGTAGGAATGAAGCTCTTGTGTGCAAGGAGAAAAGAAAATGAAATCAGAGAGTTCTTTTGAAAAACACTTCAGAAAATGAGAGAGAATTTCAGCACAAAAACCAAAAACCAAGCTCTTTTGAATGCCTTAAACTTTTGAATTTTTCTTGTAATAATTAGGTGAACCAATCTCTCCCCCAAACACCCCTATTTATAGGAGAGGGATAGGGTTAGAAGATAAAACATTTTTAAGGCTAATCAGAATGTATTAAACCCAAAACAGGTCATTTAAACTCACTTAAGTGAGAAAAAGACAAAAATAAATAGCTCAAAAAAAAATGCCCGTTACTGTTCAAACGGCTCTGTCGGTCGACCGCAAGTTCAAAAATGTGACCGTTGTAGGCCAGCGGTCGACCGCCCGGTCGACCCATTTTAACCGAGAGCAGAGTGACTTACAGTCGGTCGACTGCACGGTCGACCGGCAGACATGCACACGGATACGTGCACCTGCCAGTTCCTCGGTCGACTGCACGGTCGACCGGTCAAACCTGACACAGTATCAGTCGACCGGTCGGTCGACCGGAACAGGTCAAAAATCAGGTTTTTGAAAGAATATAAAGGAGATCTTGTTTTTGACAAAAATACTTTTGAACATAGATTTGTATAAAACACAAATATATATCTGTAGGCCAAATCTTGTAAACAAAATGTTTTTGTATAAATTATAAGAATACATTTTGGAATAAACATGTGCGCAAAAACGTGTGTGATAGAGCTTCAAACCTATCCACTATTCTTTAACAAGCTATAAAACTAAAAATACAATGATTAAATACTTTTAGAGCAATCTTCAAGTCTTTGAGCCATCCAATGCCTTGCTAGTGCCTTCTCTTCTATGATCCTTCCTTGATTGTGCAATTTGCCTTCCTTGCTATGTGAACCTTAGAAGTTCTTGCAAAAGCTAAGCCAATGGTCTCCAAACATGGTACAAAACCTGAAACTTATCTTGAATAAATTCATTAGTACCAAATAGCTCTTATTTGGTTTGTCATCATCAAAATACAAAACAAGAGAGTGTAACCTCTTGGGCCAACAAATACAAGTGTTAGCAACAATCCCACGCAAGTATATATATCAATTATGCACACAACATATATCAAGCATGTAAATGTAAAGACAATATAGGCTATGCAAGATATAAATGAGACAAAGAGAGAGAGAGAGCAATCGCAAACACAAGGGTATGTTTCGAGGTTCGAGCACACTTGCTCTACATTCCCGCCTTCGACACACGAAGGATTTCCACTATGCAAGATCCCAATGGATCTCTCCTCGGTGCCGCAACACCTACAAGCCCTTGGACTCCCTAGTCCCGTACACACCGCAAGCCCACCGGCTCGCCGAGGCCGCACCTCAAACAACCGAGTCCGCACCCGAACTCAAAACAATGACGAGCACACTTGCCCGTCTCCTCAAAGAACAAAGAAAAGATCTTTGGTGATCACAACACTTTGATCACCTAAAGCACTCTCACTACAACACACCTATAGGATGTATAATCAATGGATAGCTCAAGTGTGGTGTGAGAAAAGGCAAGGATTGAAAGGTGGAGGAAAACTCACAGACTTTCTTTTAAACACTCTTGATAAAACTTCCCTTTAGATAGGAAATATTTGCTCTCTATTTTGTGGAGAAAACCCTTTTAAAAGTCTGGGAAAAACTGGCTTTAAGAGACTCCAAAATCTTGTGTCAAAACAATGACAAAACCCCCAATTTATAGGCCAGAAAAAATATAGCCGTTGGGATCTGTCAGTACTGCCGGTCGACCGGCCCGGTCGACCGCCAACGGTCGGATTTCTGACCGTTGGAGCCACGGTCGACCGGTGCGGTCGACCGAACTTTCCAGAGAGCACTGCTCTCTGGAGCGGTCGACCGGCACGGTCGACCGACCACCAGTACACACAGGCGTGCACGTTTGTGCATGTCGGTCGACCGGCCCGGTCGACCGACTTCAGGTATAGTCGACTAGTTAGGTCGACTAGTCGACTTGGCTGAAGCCTGAAACAGTTTTTCTGGGATAAAAAATTTGTCTTTGTGGCTCATATAAAATCCCATAAAATACATAAAAATCTACAAAAATAGTTTTACCAATATACTTTGATATACAAACATGCTTGCACAAAATCAAGGCATGTTATAAAAGATTGGACTATTTTTGTAACATGGAAATATTTGGCCCATGATAAAAACTGTATTTTTCTAAAACAATATTTTCCAAATCTTCATCAAATACAAAAACAAGATATACTTTTAAGGCATAGTGTGTATGGATATGATCCACTACACAATCAAGTTGAAATATCTATGTTTTTGTCATAAAGCTCTAAACTTGGTTTTGGTTTAAAGATATGTATATGATAAATACCAAAAGCCAAACTTGTATTTTTCCAAAATGAAAAATCTTTTCTAAATCTGAAAATTCTTTTATGAAAAGACAACAAATTCAAGAGTGTGTGTGCATGGTATACTTGAGCAATCCACCAACTATCTATCCTTTACATTTTTAACTAAAACAAAAATAAAATCTTATACCTAGACACAAGTCTTCATCTTCTTGAAGTCTTCTCTTGAAGGCTTCTCATCTTCTTGACTTGGTCCAAGCTTGATCCAAAAGCTCCTTGGATCACACCGTGCTAGCTCCAAATCTTGACATTTTATCCTTTGTTGAGCTATGCACCTACTAAGATCTTGATAATGAATCTGTCACTTATTAAACACAAGATCATTAGTAAATATAACTTCATGAGTTGATCATCATCAAAACTAGGGTGATAGACCTTTGGGCCAACATATTGAACATCCATCTAGCTTCTTGAAGATAGAAAATCAATCCCTATTCGGGCACACATGGTAGGTGTCTCCAGTATCTAATATCCACTCAGCATCTTTTGAGTAACCAATGATAGAAGTAGTAACAGAGAAAGAGAATAACGATGAGTTCAAGTCTAATCCACCTGCCTGTGAAGTACTAGCGTGAGTACTGACCACCTGTGCGAGGTTTGCCTCAGTCTTTAACTCCTTCTTCTTACCTTTGGCCTTTGGGCAATCAACTTTCCAGTGTCCTACTTCTTTACAGAAAGCGCATTGGTTCTTCTTTAGATCTCTGAAGCCTGACCTGGACTTCGATCCCTCGTGATCACCTTTGCCCTTCCTGTTTGAACCTCTGCCTCTTACTGCCAACGCCTCTTCTGATGTACTCCCATGAAAAGATAATTTATCTTCCTCCTTACTTCATAGTTTATAAGAGCAGCCGACACTTTATTATAGTTAAGTGTTTGTCTACTATTGATTAAAGTAAGAGTAAAGGTCTCATACTCTTCATTCGGTAGAGAATTCAAAAGACTCACTGCCTTATCCTCTTCATCAATCTTGACATCCTCATTAATTAGATCTGTAAGAAGCTTGGTGTAGGTATTTATGTGTTCATCAACAGAGAGTCCTTCATCTAGAAGCGATAAAACCTCCTCTTCAATTGCAGTCGCGACTCAATGCTCTTCGTCAAATACTTCTTCTCCAGGATCTCCCACAATTGCTTAACAGATGTTTCATATAACACATGGTACTTGATGTCTTATGTCAAGAAAGACCTGATCAAACCAGACACTGTCCAGTTCATCTTGTCCCACTCTTCTTCAGAAGTGGAATCACACTTTTTCTCATTTTGTAGAGTGTTCTCGAGGTTTGATGCTGTCAGTGCATCCATCACCTCACACCTCCACATGCCAAAGTTGTTCTTACCATCAAACTTCATCACATCAATCTTCAAAGGATGTGGGTTTATAGATTTCATCATAGATGTACTATCTCCAACCATCTTTCCAATGGTTCCCTTAAAGCAATGCGAAAGCAAACAAGATTAGATTAAACAAACTAGATAAAGATAGAATTTTTACCTCAAAGTGAAACCCTAGAAGAGTTTTCGCAATGATTAATCCACCAAATCTGATTTCTTGAGCAATACAAACGCTGTTTTGAGATTGACATACGATCTCACAAACAGTTACAACGCTGCTTGGAGATCGACACACGATCTCTGCCAAATGATCAGGGAAAAACCGCGCATAAAAAGTGTATGTTTTGAAATGAAGATTTAAAGTGTGTGTGCTTTGGCTTCCTCGATACTTCCGTTATAGCATAGAGGCTAAAACAAGTCGAATCCACAAGGATGGGAGGCGATAGAAGCTTTACCGGTTGATTCACGTGTTTATTAAAGATTCTTCAAAATTTTAAAGAATGAAAAGAAAAAAAAGAAAAGAATGAAAAGAGAAGTACGGTGAAACACAAAGAAGTAGGAAACATAGAAAAGAATATATTTGTGATTTTTGGAATGTTTCTAAACAAAGTGAAAAAGAAAGAAAACTCATGACACTAACTACTAGTGACTCCACTAACATGCTAACCTCTTAGTGATAGTTGCCTCACATGTATCATTGGCCATCACTAGTCCTTGGTTCAAGAGAGATTCAAAGCATGACGCATATGTAACTCATCACAACCAACTCATCAAACAAGTGCAAGGTACACTTAAACCATCAATACTATAGAAAAGTAAGCTTGGAGTAAAATAATGTTAGCTTGTTAGTGGTTAGAAAGTTAGAGTGTTAGATCTATCATCATGAGCCATCAATGGCTCTTGCAAGAGCAAGACCAAACCGAGGCTATTAGATTCATGTGGATTATCATAAAAGAAGTTAGCAAGTTAGTGGTTAGTAGTTAGTTATCATGAGAGAAAAGTTAGCTACGCATGTAAAAGAGATTAGAGAGAAGAAAACAAAGATAAGGTAAGAGAGCACCTTCTATTACAAGCACTCTTGCTTCCCAACATGCACCACTCTCTCTCCCTAATACAAGATCTACAAGAAATGAAAAATACAAGGGAGGAAGAAGAAGAAAAACTACACTACACTACCTAAACTACAAAATGGAAATGAAATCACTCCTAAAACTCTGCCTATCTCCAACTCAGGAACCCCAGGGGGGTATTTATAGGCGCCAAGGGAACAGGGGGCCAGGGGACAAACCCTGGCCTGAAGCGGCGCACGCGCCGCGACGTACGGCCGCGGAAACGCGGCCCTTCAATGGCCGCGCGCGCGGCGCTTCGAGCCGCGCGCGGTCCCGTCTGTCCCCTGTCAGTTCTGGTGCCCGGTTTCTAGTTTTGCATCCCTAATTTTGATGAATCAGCTCCTCTAGGTCAATGGCTATTCATGTAGGCTTTTAATCACCAATTAAATGATGATTTAGATCTTCTTCTTCATTTGCACACCATGAACCTAGGATCAAGCAAGTAAGGTATTATTAGCAGAATTTATTATCAAATAAATGTGAGAATATGATGAAAATTATGCAAAATTAGAGACTAATCACACCCCCACACTTATCTTTTGCTCGTCCCGAGCAAAACAAAAAACCTAAGGAAATTATTACACCACTTTCGCAGGAAACGCGATTGCACTGAGCATGTGCAACAAGCCGTTAAACCTCTAAGTTTCCCCTAGAGGAGGAGTTTTGTCTCCTGAGGGTTTTCAGCGGATTACACCCACAAAATCCATAAAGAAAGAAATTAAATGTTAGTATTTTTAAAACACATTTTGAAATAGAGAAAAGTGTTGAAGTATTTTTGAGAAAATTTAAGTGATCTAAGGTCATAGGTTAACTAGAAATTGTTCTTTCTTAAACTAAGTTAAAATGCAAAAAAAATCTTGTTATAAATTAAATGTAAGAATTTAAAATTGAATTGACTCTTTGATCTTTCATAAAACTCTTAGAAAAATATGCACTTTGTGAACTGTGAAGATTTTTGGGATATCGACTCTAACTTTCATGCCATTTATTTATATTATATATATTTTCTTTTCTTTTTTTTCTTCTTCTTTTTTTTTGTTCTTTTTTTCTTCCCTTAGTTTTCTTAGGCTTTCTTATTTACCCGGGTAGTGAGCCTTTAGCCGGTGACACCCAAACAGATGGTCTTAGGGTACCAGATGAGAAAACATCTCTCGGACTTAAGGGCTCGAGTAAATAAGGCTGCAAAACTAAAGGAGATTATTTATTTTTTGTCTACCGTTTTAGGTGTGAATAATCATGCTTCCTGAGGCATAATTACCCAACTTCAATAAGTGATTTTTATTTATCATATATATATATATATTGTTTGAATATATATATTTTTATGGCATTTTCAGTCTTTGTTTCAATCCCAAAAATTGTGTAAGTGTGGAGTGCATAAATCTAAGGCAAAAAATTCAAGATCAAATTATCTTTTCAATTTTACTTTCTTATCCTAAATTTAAACATGATATATTATTTTGACTCAGTTTAAAATTTCATAATTTTAGGTCTTCCTATTTCCTAAGATAATCTTAATTTTCTTAAAAATGGATCAAAACTATTTCTCTTAATTCAAAAAGTTTTGTAAAAAGAAAAGAAATTTTTGTTTTTTGTGTTTTTTTTAAAAAGAAGTGTAAAAGAAAGAAAATTTAAAACTAACCTATGTTAGTAAACCCTCCCCCACACTTATCTCATGCATGGTCCTCAATGCATCGTGAATGTGTAAATACATGAAACAAATGGAGAGGGAAGGAAGATTACCTCAAGGGGGTGGCTCTGGTGGTGGTCGGATTGGGCCAAGCGTTGCGACCCAATCAAGATATCGTGGATCATCCAGAAACCCATCAAGGACCTCTCTAATATGACCCAACAAAAGAATGATGGACTGAATGGTCTTATTAAAAAAATTATCCCCATCTAATTTTCAATTTTCAAAAATAATTACTGAGTCATTTTTGTCAACATTCTTGTCCAACAATGAAGTGTGATTTGAGAGATGATTGATTTGGACTCAAATGGAACAGGAACAAAAACCGATACCAACTCGGAAAGTTGACTCAGATCAAGTCGAGAGTCAACAATGAGAGTCGAAATTGGTTCAAAAATAGGGTCCAGACCAAAGAATTGATGTTTACACACTGTCCCCATTAATGAAGTATGATCATAAGAGATTGGTGATTCCATTTCACGGTGTACTGGTACAGGATTCAATGTTGACTCTGGAATAGAGAAAAATCTAGTAAGGATACCGGGATCATTATTGAATCAAAAAGTGAAATGGAGTTCCCAACAGGAAGTTCAGGATCACATTCAGGTTCGATTTCAATTTCAGGGAAGGGATAACTTGCCAAAATGTCCAGGCGACTTTCATAACTTGGAGATTGGTCAAGTTCAAATGTATGTTCTGAAATTGAAGCTGGATTTCCAAAATGACATGATTCATGGGTCCAATTAGTAAAGTTAGGGATATAAGAATCGGTCAAAGGTTGACAAGGAAGGCTTTCCTCACTCTCATTGATCAATTCGCTCAAAAGTGAATCTAACCTACTGATAGGCCGTGTAACAGAATTTGGATTCGGAATCATGTCTTCCATACTCTTTGTAATTGGTTCTTGAAAATATGAGTATGGAAGTTGATTTTGGAAATTGTGGTGAAATTGTGAGTCCATCGGATTTTGCGGTTGCTGCTCGGACTCACGCAAGGGTTCCATACTCAAGTCCAGTATTGAAGTTTGTTCATTTTGAATTGGTGAGACTGGAAAAGATGAGTGGGACTCTTGAAAATTTGGTTGAGATGATGAGTCCAACATGTTTTGCATTCTTTCACAAAAGACTTCCAAACGCTTTTCTAGTTCAGATTCTTCTTCAATGGGATGCTCTAGAAAAGGAGTATGTGGAGTTTGATGTGGGAAGGATTGTGAATTGAGCAAATTTTGTATTTGTTGTAGGGACTCTTCGATACTCCTTTCCAATGATGATTTTTCTTCAATTGGTGGTTCAGGAAAAGGAGTATATGAATCAAAATTGGGGAACGAATATTGTGAAAATTGTGGACAAGATGGTTGAAAATTGGACTCGTGGTAGGAGAATCCCCATGAACTCTGTGAAGAGTTGAAATTATTTTGAAAATTATGGTCATATGGTTGGGGATATGGGTCATATTGATTCGGATAATCCCAACCCGGCATATATGGTTGGTTTATGTTGTACATTGCCGGATCAGAGTTATCCGAGTCAAATGAAGTCGGGGTGAAATATGGATTCATATTATAATTGAAAGAATTGTTGTTATCAAAATCCATATCACAATTTACAAAAAAGAAAAACAAACAAACAAACAACAAAGAAAAAGAAAAAGAAAAAGAAAACAAGCCTATGCTAGGGTTGACTTAGACCTAGACGACTCCTAACTGGTTAGAATGTCCACGGGGGGTATATTGTCGGAAGCTGACCACGAGTTAATCGACCAGGTAGGGGCAAGATCAGTGAGAGGTATCCGTGCCGGAGCAACGGGCCTAATTATGCCAAACCACTGTTCTTCGAGGTTTCGCCTCTTAATCCCCAACCTTAGACACCGATTTAGCAAGAGTCAAATTCTAACAACTTCCCCCTTAGGTCAATCTCCTAAATGAGTCCGAGATGTCCCTAGCGGCCAACGTCTAGCAATTTTTATTAAGGCTTGGGTTGTGTGAGTGGAGAGGTGATTTTTGCGCTAAGGGAGGGTAATAACTTCCCCTCCTTATGTTGTATTGGGTGTTGCCCTTAAGTTTAATTTGTGCAAGTGTGCAATATAGATAAGATGAACAAAAAAAAGCGAGTAAATCACTGAAGTGTTTGTCTTATGCTATATGCAATGTCATATGTACACCTCTTATCAATTCACAACAACACAAGAATAAAATACAGTATATTGGACTGAAAATTGACACGTGCCTAGATGCAAATGTCTAAACCGTTTTTAAAGCATCCAATTTTCGTATTTTAATTCTTAAAATTATTTACAGTACAGGTGATAATAATAAAAAATTTAGCAGAAGAGTATATGAATGTACAAGAAATTAGCCGACCACACTTGAGCAAGTGTGGACTTCTGCAATGCTAAAATTTAACCTGCACACTAAAAAACAAATAAGAAAAGTTAACAAACTTGTGAAATCAAACCGTTCCCATCCCCGGCAACGGCGCCAAAATTTGATCGGGGAAAAACCACGCACAAAAAGTGTATGTTTTGAAATGAAGATTTAAAGTGTGTGTGCTTTTGGCTTCCTCGATACTTCCGTTGTAGCATAGAGGCTAAAACAAGTCGAATCCACAAGGATGGGAGGCGATAGAAGCTTTACCGGTTGATTCACGTGTTTATTAAAGATTCTTCAAAATTTTAAAGAATGAAAAGAAAAGAAAGAAAAGAATGAAAAGAGAAGTACGGTGAAACACAAAGAAGTAGGAAACATAGAAAAGAATATATTTGTGATTTTTGGAATGTTTCTAAACAAAGTGAAAAAGAAAGAAAACTCATGACATTAACTACTAATGACTCCACTAACATGCTAACCTCTTAGTGATAGTTGCCTCACATGTATCATTGGCCATCACTAGTCCTTGGTTCAAGAGCGATTCAAAGCATGACGCATATCTTAGTGATAGTTGCCTCACATCGTACTTTATTACTTTGATTAATGATTTCACATGTTAAGGTCATCTCTATTCGTCTTCTCATTAGTTGGATGCACTAGTGTGGACTAGAATGATCAGTTGATCGATTTATATCATAAGCGAGAGAGAGAGTTTAGAGTATAAGTGTAAAGCATTGATCATAATACAGAAAAGAGATGGGGACACATGATTTTTACGTGGAAGCTCAAATCGGGAAAAACCACGAGAGGGATGAAGATCCACTATAATCAGCTAATTTACAAGAATTACAGAGTTTGTTTAGAGTGCCTCTGAATAAAGGTTGACTGTGAAAGTATTGAAACGATCTTGCTGTTAGGTTCAAAGAGATGATTCAGGGGTTCCCCTTCTCATTAGACACAATGATCCATTTACACTGAGCATTAGTAATGAATAAGAGCTGGTGAGATTCTTATAACTGCACAACCTTCATATATTGATTTACTGTAACGACTGTGATTTTGGGCGCTGAACTATTGGGATGCATGCAGGAAATATCTTCACTGTCCATAATCGTCAGCTTTGAATGCAAGGGCATAATTGCAATCAGAGATCTCAGCGATCGCTACTGGGGACTTTCGGGGTAAAGTCGAGAATCTTAGACTATAGGTGACTCTGGAGGGTGATGTCTTCAGAGCAGGAGGTGGCTCCTGGATGGCAGAGCTTGAAGGTTAATGATTATTCACGTAAATTGATATTTTCATTTATATTCTTACTTAAACTCTGCTATTTAATCGATTTATTGTCGAATGGTGTACATGTTGTAACTAATGAAGAAAGATGAGAAAAGCCAATTATAACCCATTTAATCTGGATTTTTAAAGATAGGATTTTCTAGCCCTAACAATCTATAGAGATATACTTACATCTAGAGATCTTAGAGGCAATCCTATCTGAAGAAACAGGGTCAACTGAAAAGGGGAGATCACACGCTCAAGGTCTGACCCAACGGCTAGATCCCAGCTACGAAAATGCGGCTTTTGTCGTGTTTTCGTGACCAGATTCTAACATTGGGCCAACAATTTTGCTCTTATCTTCCACCACGCTCTGGCACTCCTCTTCTCCTATAAATAACCTATCAGAGTAAAGTAGAAGGAACATAAGAGAACTAGGTTTAGACTTTTATTTTTAAGATTATTGTTAGTTAGTTGAATCAAGTGTAATTTTTATTAAACTTCTCTTTTGTTTTTGTTCAGTCTAGAAAAAATAGAGAGAAAGAGAGTTGTAATTGTAATTGAAGTGGCATCAAGGATTTCAACTCTTGCATTTCGTCATCTCGATCTTAAACCTCTATATTTATGTTATTCTTTTAGGTTTTGACTTTTATTTTTAAGATTATTGTTAGTTAGTTAAATCAAGTGTAATTTTTATTAAACTTCTCTTTTGTTTTTGTTCAGTCTAGAAAAAAAGAGAGAGAGAAAGAGAGTTGTAATTGTAATTGAAGTGGCATCAAGGATTTCAACTCTTGAATTTCGTCATCTCGATCTTCAACCTCTATATTTATGTTATTCTTTTATTATTATTCTTTTCTCTTAGATTTTTTCATGAGTAACTAATCATATTTTCTGGGCTCACTAAACTCTCTCCTCTACTCAATTTTCTTCTTGATCGATTTTGAAAAGAAAACCCAGTTGAATCATTTGTATGCTTTAATCAAGCATTACTATTAGCGGGTGTTCTTGAAAGCACATGAGGATGGGTATTAAATTTTAACTCTCTTTAAATACAACTTTTTAAAATCTTATTCCATTTTTGCTCTTTGATAGTTTAATATTCAGTATTTAAAATTGTGTTAAAGAGAAGTTTAATTTCTGAAAAACTCATCTTATTTGTTTTACTTGAATACTTCTAAAACTCAAATCTTAATTTTTGCCGATGATCCAATTGATGTACGAAACTTTCAAGAGAAGAATACGTACTAGAATAGTAGATTAGTGTGTTGGCCAAAAGGCCCATCACTCTAGTTTTGATGATGATTAAATCATGTAGTTATAGTAATAATGATCTTGTGTTTATATAGTTTCAGTATTTGATCAAGATCTTAGTAGGCGTTTAGCTTCAACAAAAAATTCGAAGTCAAAATTTGAAGTTAGCATGTATTGATTCGAGAGCTCGCGTATCAAGATCGCATCAAGTACTCAAGAGGAGTCTAACTCATTGGATTAAGGTTTGGACCAAGTCAAGATGGAGAAAAATATTTTCAAGAGAAAGTTTTCAAGACTTGTGTCATATTTGTAAGTGTTAAGATTTTGTATTTTAGATAAAATGTAAAGGATAGATTAGTTGTAGATTGCTTAAGCTCATATACACAGAAAATTTATATATGTTTTCATAAAATAGTTTTAGTTTTTAAAAAAAACGTTTTAGTTTTTAGCTTCAAAGTATACATCCTTATGTTTCATGATTAGATTCCATTAATGCAAGTTTATATGGTTCATATGTGTTTTGTATTTCATCCATACACATTGTTGGTTTAAATATTTAGAAAAACTTATTTGGTGATTTTATATCAAATGTTTGAGTTTTGTATTTATCAAAACTTATTTTAGAGCTTATCGTCAAAAACATAGATATTTCATCTTATATGTGTATTAGATCATATCCATACACACTAAACTTTAAAAGTGTTTAAAATATCTTATTTTGTATATGAAGAAGTTTTGAAAAAATCATTTTTCAAATTGGAGATTGTTTTTGAAAAATAAGGGTTTTTATTTAAGGCTAAATTTCTCTATCACAAAAATAGTTAAAAATGTTTGTAATATGTGTTGAATTTTGATTGTACATATTTGTACTTCAAAGTATTTTAATGAACTTATTTTTGTAGATTTTATGTGATTTTATGGGAATTTATAGGAGTTTATAAGACCAAGTTTTTTATCCAAAATTTATCTGACCTGGCCTTTTGCCAATCGTCAGGGCGGTCGACCGAGACAAAAGTCAGTCGACTGGGTGGTTGATCGATATGCACAGATATGTACACGACCTTTTGGCTTGAGGGCCGCTCGACTGGGCAGTCGACCGATCCAGAGAGTTAACTCCTCTGGATCTGGCCCCGGTCGATCGAGCGGTCGACTGGCCAGAGAGCAAAGCTCTCTGGATCTTATCTCGGTTGACCTACAGGTCTTGTCTAGGGCATGGTCGACCGATAGGTCCTAACGGTAAAAAATTTGACATTGGTCGGTCGACCGATAGGTCATTCTGACCTGCAATTTGACCCCAACGGTTATATTTTTGAAGTCTATATAAGGGGACTATTTTGGGCTGTTTTACACAAGATTCAAGAGGGTTTCAAAGCCAATTTTTTCAATCTCTTTTAGAGTTTTTCTCCACTTATTTTAGGGCTAATATTTTCATATCAAAAGGAGAGTTTTTCAAGAGTATTTTCAAAAAAGATTTCCTGAGTTTTTCACCACAACTCTATCTTGTTTTTCTCACATAAACTTGAGCTTTTCATTGCCATATTTATCCTATAGGAGGTTTGTGTGAGAGTGTTTTTAGGTGATCAAAGTGTAGATATCACCAAGTTTTCATCTTTATATTTGAGGAGGCGAACTTGCGGGTTCGTGTTGTGACGAGTTCTTGTGGGAGCTCGGTGTAGAGGTGCGGCCTCGGCAAGTTAGTGTGCTTGCGTGTGTTATTCTTGCGGGAACAAGAGAGAGACTAGTGAGTCTAAGAGTTCTAGTGTGAACTCGTTGTAGGTGTTGCGACACCAAGTGATCTTGTAGGATCGATTCTAGTAGAAATCCTTCATAGTATTGAAGGCGGGTGCTTGAATCTCGAAACAAATCTCCCATATTTGCGATTGTTTATCTTTTTCTCACTTGTGTTTATATATCTTACATGCTTATATTGTTTATCTCTTTATATGCTTTATATATCTTGTGCTCAATTGATATAGGCTTGGGATTGTTTGCTCATACTTGTATTCAACCAAGAGAGCCATAGTGGCACCTCAAATCTTAATCTAGAGGAATCTTGAGGAGATAATCCAGAGCCCTTCATAGGGAATTCGGCTACACTCTTGTGTTATACTTTGTGTGTTTAGCTTAATTGCCTTAGTTTGCATAAATAATTTTTATTTCCGCATCATCATCATTAGATTAGCTAATACACTTATTCACCCTCCTTTAGGTTTATTTTCAACTGGTATCAGAGCTTGGTGCTCTTGATTTGGGTCTAACAACTTTGAGTTAAAGATCCTCTTTTTAGCTAATCACAATATTTGTTTACACACACATATGGATTTCATGACACCTCTCATGTTTGATATTCTTAACATCCAAACTTAGAAAGTTAAGATGTCAATGTACCTCAAATCCCTAGGAATTCATGTTTATTTTGTCATTATTAAATATTCATATTGTTTAAATGGCAAACATCTTGAGGCTAACACAAAAGCCCTTCATGCTTTAAAGAGCACCCTAAATGATGATTATTTATGTAGGGTTTGCTAACTTTGATTCGGCTTTTGTAGTATGGTACACACTTGTCTCTCTTGGTGAACAAAAGTAATACTATATGGGGAGCGACTCGGATGATGAAAGTGATGCTTCCAACATATGCTACATGGTCCAAGGGGATAACTGCCTTGAGGTAAATTCTGAATCCGAGCTTGATAAGAATGTTGATATGTCATATGATGAACTTGCTTTATTTTGTCAATAACTTCTTAAAAGTATGAATTGTTAAAAATGAAAAACAAAAATTTGAAAAATAAAAATGATTTGGTTTCAAAAGAAAAGGATTCATTTAAAAATAAGTTTGAAATTATTTCAAAATAAAATGAATTGTTAAAAAAGGAGAATATTTCCTTGTCTTCAAAATTAAATGACATTTGTGAAGAAACAATTCATTGAGAAATAAAATTATTTTGGTGGAAAAGGAAAAAGAGATTGTTTTGAAAGAAAATAACTCTTTGAAAAAAATTATTTTAAAAGAAAAAGAAAATATTTCTAAAAAGAAAAAGATTGTTGATTCTCATTCTTACCATATCTCTCATGTTAATAATGTTGCACCTTCTTTTGATAAAAATGAGATTCATATCTTGAAAAATAGAATTGATTATTTGGGCACCACTTTGAGCCAATGTACATTAAAACACAATAAATTGGAATCTATGTTTCGTAAGAAACAAATTCTACACATGCATGCACATCCTACACGACATACATATGCACACCATGCACCACTCATATGCATGCTAGAGTGTACAAATATACACATTGTGACCGCAAAGGCTATTTAGCAAAGTTTTGTTTTGATAAAATAAATCATATAAATTTTACAAATAAAAATGTTTGGTTTTCTTATGATGCTAACCCCCGTGGCCCAAAAGAAAATGGGTACCCAAATCCTCACGTCTTGTGTTTGATGTAGGTGTGGGCTCTCACATGACGTGAGAGGTATGGTGCCTTAATGGTGGATGCGTTTGAGCTTGATGGATACTACATTGGATGCATCACCTTCAAGGATGTTTGGTGGGCAGACCACCATGGTTTGAAGATATAGAGAATAGTTCTTATGGTTTGGTAACTATCTCTAACTCCTATTTTAGTTTATGCTTTTACAATTGATAATTTTTAGCATGTTGTGATTTTATTATTCATTATGTTGAATACAGTGTTATTAGACATGTGATATGCATAAATAGTCTTTGAGATACACCCATATTTATATGGACTATTATTTTGTATTCTCACTATTGTTTAACTACTTTGTATATAGTAGTTCTAAAACACGTGTATTTAGACTAATGATCATGTTTGTTTCGTACTTCATGTGGTGAATACTTGTTTAGATGTAGTTTCGTTAAAACTTATATTTATACTTATATAAGTAGTGAGCTACACATGATTATTATATGTTTGTACTTCACTGCTCATTTATACTCATTATAAGTACATGTATAACTTAGTTTTGATGATTCTCTCATTTATACTTGTTTTCTCTATTTTTGTCCATGCTTTCATAAAAATGTGTTTATCTTTATGTATATGTTAATTTTGTCTAAACCTATTAGATATACATGTCTATCCTAGAGTCACTTACTTTCAAGAAAAAAAAATTTTTTGGACTCATTTTTATTTGGGATATGTATGTATATTTTTAGTTTTGATAGACATACATATACCTTGAATTTATTTAATTTTAATGAAATTTTTTTTTTTATGATTTTCATATGTTTTGATGTTTTGAGCTTTATTGCTTATTTTTATGAATATGCTATTCACATGATTCTTGTGCACTCACATTTCTTTTGTTTACTCATGATTTTGTTTTCATGCGAATTTATAAGTTTTATAGATTTCGAGCGTCAACTCTTGTGTATTTAGCATGCTCATGGGATAATGATTTGTTTTCATGTTTAAAGGATTTTTACTAGTTTTTTAAAAATTACTTTAGACTAGTTATTTAATTCTTCACTTGGTTGTGTTTTCATCTATAATTATTTTTAAACTCTTGTTTTTGAAAACCCCTACCAATCAAAGGGTGGTTGGATGGACGACTATGCCTTGTATACCCTTATTGAATATCTTTTAAAACTTGTGCATGAATAGGGTGGTAGGTATGAGTTATACATATGATCTTCATGGAACTCTATTTTTGTATGCTCATATGTATTTTCTTATATATGTGTGCTTCAAATTTCAATTGGTATTTTCATTTTCATACATACATATATATGATTTTATTTGTGCTTATTTTACAATGTCTTTACAAAGCACAAAATTGTTTATGCTAAGCTTGACTTATTTCTAAATGTTAATTAATATCTTTACAAGCGTATACATTAATTTCAATTGATATTTCAATTGCTAATAATTTCAGTTGGTATTTCAAATTGGTAATTCAATTGGTATTTATTTGGTATCAAAATGTACTTCATGTTTCACTTTCAATGGTATCAAAATCTACTATTGGTACCTTTTTTAAAAAAATTTTAAGTGGTGCAAACATTTATTTTTGTCTACTACTATTTGATTTCATTGATATCAAATTTGTTTTGTTGACTCAAGAAATTTCAAAATTTTATTTTAAGTATTATCAAAAATTTTCTTTTAAAATTTGTTGATACATATTGCCTATATGCAAGGGGAGCTTAACAACTTCTCTATATATAGATTCATGTTGAGTGTATTGTTGGCCTAAAGTTCCATCACTCTAGTTTTGATGATGATCAACTCATGTAGTTATGTTTACTAATGATCTTGTGTTTAATTAGTGACAAATTTGTTATCAAGATCTTAGTAGGTGGGGAGCTTCAACAAAGGATTTTAAGACAAGTTTTGGAGCTAGCACCGGTTGATTCACGAGCCTATGCATCAAGACCACATCAAGTACTCAAGAGGAGTCGAGCTCGTTTGGATCGTGTTTGGACCAAGTCAAGATGATGAGAAGACTTCTAGGGAAGACTTCAAGATCAAGACTTGTGTCTAGGTATAAGATTTTGTTTTAGTAAGATTTTGTTTTAGTTAAAATGTAAAGGATAGAGTAGTTGGTGGATTGCTCAAGTACATATACACACACACACTCTTGATTTAGTTTTTCATAAAAGATTTCATTTTAGAAAAGTTGTTTTAAACATGGTTTTGGATAAAGACTATAAAAATCAAGTTTAGAGCTTAATGTCAAAAACTTAGATATTTCATCTTATTTGTGTAGTGGATCATATCCATACACACTATGCTTTAATGAGTTCAAAATATCTAGTTTTTATTTAAAGGAGTTTTGGAAAAACTAGATTTTGGAAAAATACAAGTTTTCAATTGAGCCAATATTTCATATTACAAAAATAGTCCAAATCATTTATAACATGCCTTGATTTTGTGCAAGCATGTTTGTTTATCAAAGTATATTGGTAAAACTATTTTTGTAGATTTTTAAGTATTTTATGGGATTTTATTTCAATCAAAAAGACCAAGTTTTAAATCCCTTATCAGATTTCTGTTTCAGGCTTCAGCCAAGTCGACTAGTCGACCTACCAAGTCGACTAGGGCTGAAGTCGGTCGACCGGCTCGGTCGACCGACGTGCACGACTTGACCTGGCAGATGATCAGTCGACCGACACAGTCGACCGGAACTGAGAGCAGTGCTCTCTGTTCTTTTGGGTCGACCGGAGGCTCCAACGGTCTGATTTTTGACCGTTGGCGGTCGACCGGGCGGTCGACCGACAGGTCTGACAGACCCCAACGGCTAGTTTTTGACAGCCTATAAATTTGGGGGTTTGGTCATTGTTTTTAATAAGATTTTAGGAGAGCCTTGAGCCAGTTTTTCCAATCCTTTTCAGAAGTTTTTCTCCACAAATTTGAGAGCTAATACTTCCAATCTAAAGGGAAGATTTTATCTAGAGTGTTAAAAGAGATTCTTTGAGTTTTCCTCCACCATCTCTTTCCTTGTTTTCTCACACAAACACTTGAGCCATCCATTGCTATTCATCTTATAGAAGTGTTGTAGTGAGATAGTTTTTAGGTGATCAAAGTGTTGTGATCACCAAAGACTTCATTTGTTTCTTTGAGGAGGCGGACGTGTGTGTTCGCATTGTTTCGGGTCCTAGTGTGGACTCGGTTGTTTCGGGTTCGGGTGCGAACTCTTGTTTGAGGTGCGGCCTCGGCGAGCCGGTGGTCTTGTGTGTTTACGGACTAGGGAGTCCGAGAGCTTGTAGGTGTTGCGGCACCGGGTGATCCATTGGGATCGATTATAGTGGAAATCCTTCGTGTGTCGAAGGCGGGGATGTAGAGCAAGGGTGCTCGAACCTCGAAACAAATCCCTTGTGTTTGTGATTGCTCACTCTCTCTCTCTTTGTCTCTTGTTTATATCTTACATGCTATTACTTGTCTTATCTTTACATGCTTGATATATTGTGTGCTCATTGATATACTTGCTTGGGTTTGTTTGCTAACACTTGTATTCAACCAAGAGAGCCAACGCGGCATCTCAACCCATTCAAGGGGAATCTAGATGAGTTTGTCCAGAGCCCTTCACGGGGAATTCGGCAACACTCTTGTGTTATACGTGGTGTTTAGTTTAAATAGTTTGTTTAGGTCATAATTATTTTTTTTGCTTCCGCATTATTTGGCATTTAGTGACCATTAGATTAGCCATCACCTATTCACCCCCCTCTAGGTGAACCTTCAATTGGTATCAGAGCTTGGTACTCTGATTTGGGTCTAACAACCTAGAGTTAAAGATCCTCATTTTTAGGCTAATCACAATATTTTGTACACACACCATGGACTTCATGTCACCACCCATGTTTGACATTGTTAACATCCATATATGGAAGGTGAAGATGTCCTTGTACCTCAAAGCCCTAGGTTATCATGTTTATCTTGCCATCACTAATAATGATTATTGTTTATATGGTAAGAATATTGAGGCTAATGCAAAAGCCCTTAATGCTTTAAAGTCTACCCTAGATGATGTTTATTTATCTAGAGTTTCTAATTTTGATTCGGCTTTTGCAATATGGAATACCCTCACCTCCCTCGGCGAAAAGGATCTATATTATGCGGGGAGCGATTCGGATGTTGGAAGCAACACCTCCAACTTGTGCTACATGGTCCAAGGGGATAACCCCCTTGAGGTAACTACCGAATCCGAGGATGAGGATGTTAACATGTCATATGAAGAGCTCTCTACATTTTGTCAATTATTGCTTAATAAATATGACATGATTAAAAAGGAAAATAAAAATTTGAAAAAGAAGTTTGATTGCATGCATATAGAAAATGATTCATTTAGAACTAAGATTGTATGTTTAGAAAAAGAAAAGGATGATTTGAAAAATGAAAATATTTCCTTAATGTCTAAATTGAATGATTTATGTGAAGGAAATATGATTTTGAAAAATGAAATGATTTTGGTGGAAAAACAAAAGGAAGTTGTTTTTCAAGAAAACTCTTGTTTAAAAAGAAAAATTTGTGAAAAAGAAAAAGAAAGTTTTTCTAAAAAGAAAAAGACTTTTGATCATGCTTTACATGCCACCACTTCTATTGATCAAAATGAAGTTAATGTTTTGAAAAATAGGATTAATTGTTTAAGCTCAACTTTGAGCAATTGTGCATTTAATCATAAGAGATTGGAGTCCTTGTTTTCAAAGAAACAAACTCCACACATTCATACACATCATCCTCATGCATATGCTTATGTTGCACGTCATGATCACACCCACACACATAAGCATCCTAAGGTGTACAAATGTACACATTGTGGCCGCAAAGGCCATTTAGCAAAATTTGTTTTGACAAGTTGCATTCTTTAAATTTTGCTAATAAAAATTTTTGGGTTCCTTACAAGACTAACCCCAAAGGACCCAAGAAAATATGGGTACCAAAACCCCCACCCCATGTTTTTGATATAGGTGAGGGATCTCTCAAGACATGAGAGATTTGGTGCCTTAATGGTGGTTGCTTGAACTAAAAGGACACATATTTGGAGCACCGCTATCAAGAGAGTTTTGGTGGGAAAGACCACCATGCTTGGAGCTTTGGAGTTGGTAACAATCTCTAAACTCCTACTTTTTATGTACATGCTCTTTACATATATCATATTTTTAGCATGTTCATGTTTTATGGATTTTTGTGCTTCATGTGGTAATACTAGTTTAGATGTACTTTTTATTAAAACTTGGATTTATACATGTACAAATAGTGAGCAACAAATTGACTTATATATGTTTGCACTTCATACTCATTTGTACCCACTATATGCATATGTATAGACTAGTTTTGATGATTCTCATTTATACATGCTTTGCTAATTTTTATGCTTTACTTCATGTATATGTATTTTTAATTCAAATCTAATAAATATACATGTATACCCATGAGTCTCTTGCCTTCATGCAAATACATTTGATAGACTCTTTTATGTTTGGGATATGTATGTGTATTGTTTGTTTTGGATAAATCATACATATACCATGAAGATTAGTGTGTTTTAATGAAAATTTTTTATTATTAAAAAAAGTGACTTATGATCTTTTGAGCTTCAATGTCTATTTTCATGAAAATGCTACTTACATGACTTTTGAACACTCACACTTTATTTATTTTGTCATGACTTTGATTCATGAACATATTTTTGAGCTTCATAGATCGAGTGTCAATTCTTATATTTGGTATGATTCATGAAATACATGTGCTTTGATTTCATGTTTTTAAAGGATCTTTAACTAGTTTTTTCAAAAAAAATTATTTTAACTAGTTATTGTTCTTCATTTGGTAGTGATTTTAATGCTAAAATATGTATAGACTAGTTTTGATGATTCTCATTTATACATGCTTTGCCAATTTTTATGCTTTACTTCATGTATATGTATTTTTAATTCAAATCTAATAAATATACATGTATACCCATGAGTCTCTTGCCTTCATGCAAATACATTTGATAGACTCTTTTATGTTTGGGATATGTATGTGTATTGTTTGTTTTGGATAAATCATACATATACCATGAAGATTAGTGTGTTTTAATGAAAATTTTTTATTATAAAAAAAAGTGACTTATGATCTTTTTGAGCTTCAATGTCTATTTTCATGAAAATGCTACTTACATGACTTTTGAACACTCACACTTTATTTATTTTGTCATGACTTTGATTCATGAACATATTTTTGAGTTTCATAGATCGAGTGTCAATTCTTATATTTGGTATGATTCATGAAATACATGTGCTTTGATTTCATGTTTTTGAAGGATCTTTAACTAGTTTTTTCAAAAAAAATTATTTTAACTAGTTATTGTTCTTCATTTGGTAGTGATTTTCAATGCTAAAATATTTTCAAATCTATTTTTGAAAACCCCTACCATCTATGGGAGGTTGGAAGGGAGATCATGTTCATGTATGCCTTATATTGAAAATTATTTAAAACTTGAACCATGATTGGGTGGAAGTTATATGAGATATACACTTGATCTTATTGTTATTTCAATTGGTATCATTGGATTCTTTCAATTGGTATCAAAATTGATAATTTTTGTATATACTCATATTTTGCTTTTCTTATATATGTATGTATCAATTTCAATTGGTATATTTTTTCATACATATATATGATTTTCATGTGCTTAACTTACAATTGATTCACATTTTTAAAAGCACAAAGTTTATGATGAAAAATAAAATTTTTTGATCATTATGTTTACTATTGGTATCAATATGTTTCAACTTCATATTTGTTAAATTTCAATTGATATCAATATGATTTACAATAATGATTATTTTCAATTTGGTATCTTAAAATTTGTTTGTTTTACAAAAGCTCTGATACTTTTAAAAATTTTGTTTAAGAAAAATCAAAAAAAAATGTTTTGATCTATATTGCCTATATGCAAGGGGAGTTTAACATCTCTTCTACATATAGATTCATGTTGAGTGTATTGTGTATTGAAGAGCTTGACAATCTCTTCTTTATGTGGTACACGTGTGTAGGGGGAGCTTCACATCTCCTCTTATGCGTTACATAATATGTGTTATGTGAATTTGGCTTGTCATCCCTTCTTCATGTAATGCATATGTGTAGGGAAGCTAACTTAACGTCTTCCTCTTCATGAATGTATATCGCATATAACCTTTTATTGATATGTTTGTTTGGCCCCTTATTGATCTCTTTGTTTATGACAAAAAGGGGGAGAAAGATTTGATGATTTTATTTTTACCTTAAACCCTTTGTTGATGATTGATAAAAAGGGGAGAGGTATTTGCTATATATACATGTTTTTCTAAAAGAATTTATGTTTATGCATATATGTTATGTTTTGCAAATAGGAGAAAAAGATTTTGTTTTATGCTTGATTAGCTTGTTTACTCCTACATTTGCATACATGTTTATGTGCCTTCATTGCATATTTATTATTTATTGTTTATGCATGAGTTAAGGGGGAGCTTCTTTGGAGCTTTACTTTAATCCATGCATATATAACTTCATGAGTTTTGTCATCATCAAAAAGGGGGAGATTGTTGGCCCAAAGGCCCATCACTCTAGTTTTGATGATGATCAACTCATGTAGTTATGTTTACTAATGATCTTGTGTTTAATTAGTGACAAATTTGTTATCAAGATCTTAGTAGGTGGGGAGCTTCAACAAAGGATTTTAAGACAAGTTTTGGAGCTAGCACCGGTTGATTCACGAGCCTATGCATCAAGACCACATCAAGTACTCAAGAGGAGTCGAGCTCGTTTGGATCGTGTTTGGACCAAGTCAAGATGATGAGAAGACTTCTAGGGAAGACTTCAAGATCAAGACTTGTGTCTAGGTATAAGATTTTGTTTTAGTAAGATTTTGTTTTAGTTAAAATGTAAAGGATAGAGTAGTTGGTGGATTGCTCAAGTACATATACACACACACACTCTTGATTTAGTTTTTCATAAAAGATTTCATTTTAGAAAAGTTGTTTTAAACATGGTTTTGGATAAAGACTATAAAAATCAAGTTTAGAGCTTAATGTCAAAAACTTAGATATTTCATCTTATTTGTGTAGTGGATCATATCCATACACACTATGCTTTAATGAGTTCAAAATATCTAGTTTTTATTTAAAGGAGTTTTGGAAAAACTAGATTTTGGAAAAATACAAGTTTTCAATTGAGCCAATATTTCCATGTTACAAAAATAGTCCAAATCATTTATAACATGCCTTGATTTTGTGCAAGCATGTTTGTTTATCAAAGTATATTGGTAAAACTATTTTGTAGATTTTTAAGTATTTTATGGGATTTTATTTCAATCAAAAAGACCAAGTTTTAAATCCCTTATCAGATTTCTGTTTCAGGCTTCAGCCAAGTCGACTAGTCGACCTATACAAGTCGACTAGGGCTAAAGTCGGTCGACCGGCTTGGTCGACCGACGTGCACGACGTGCACGCCTTGACCTGGCAGATGGCCGGTCGAGCGACACAGTCGACCGGAACTGAGAGCAGTGCTCTCTGTTCTTTTGGGTCGACCGGGCGGTCGACCAGAGGCTCCAACGGTCTGATTTTTGACCGTTGGCGGTCGACCGGGCGGTCGACCGACAGGTCTGACAGACCCCAACGGCTAGTTTTTGACAGCCTAAAAATTTGGGGGTTTGGTCATTGTTTTCAATAAGATTTTAGGAGAGCATTGAGCCAGTTTTTCCAATCCTTTTCAGAAGTTTTTCTCCACAAATTTGAGAGCTAATACTTCCAATCTAAAGGGAAGATTTTATCTAGAGTGTTAAAAGAGATTCTTTGAGTTTTCCTCCACCATCTCTTTCCTTGTTTTCTCACACAAACACTTGAGCCATCCATTGCTATTCATCTTATAGAAGTGTTGTAGTGAGATAGTTTTTAGGTGATCAAAGTGTTGTGATCACCAAAGACTTCATTTGTTTCTTTGAGGAGGCGGACGTGTGTGTTCGCATTGTTTCGGGTCCTAGTGTGGACTCGGTTGTTTCGGGTTCGGGTGCGAACTCTTGTTTGAGGTGCGGCCTCGGCGAGCCGGTGGGCTTGCGTGTGTACGGACTAGGGAGTCCGAGAGCTTGTAGGTGTTGCGGCACCGGGTGATCCATTGGGATCGATTATAGTGGAAATCCTTCGGTGTCGAAGGCGGGGATGTAGAGCAAGGGTGCTCGAACCTCGAAACAAATCCCTTGTGTTTGTGATTGCTCACTCTCTCTCTCTTTTTGTCTCTTGTTTATATCCTGCATGCTATTACTTGTCTTATCTTTACATGCTTGATATATTGTGTGCTCATTGATATACTTACTTGGGTTTGTTTGCTAACACTTGTATTCAACCAAGAGAGCCAACGCGGAACCTCAACCCATTCAAGGGGAATCTAGAGGAGTTTGTCCAGAGCCCTTCATGGGAAATTCGGCAACACTCTTGTGTTATACGTGGTGTTTAGTTTAAATAGTTTGTTTAGGTCATAATTGTTTTTTTTTTGCTTCCGTATTATTTGGCATTTAGTGACCATTAGATTAGCCATCACCTATTCACCCCCCTCTAGGTGAACCTTCATGTATCTCACATTGAGGAGCTTGATCTCTTTTCTTTACGTGATACACGTGTATAGGGGGAGCTTAACATCTCCGTTTATACATTGTATATTATGCTTTATGCGGGTTAGGGTCTAGTCATCCATTCTCCATGTAATGCATGTATGCAAGGGGAGTTAACTTATCGTCTCTCCTCTTTATGAATGTATATCGCATATACATTTTTATTGTTTGATTGTCCTCACCCTTTTGTTGATGAATTGACAAAAAGAGGGAGAAGAATTTAGTGAGTTTATATATGCATCCTTAATATTGGTATTTATGTATATATATTTTGTTTAGTTTATGCATTTTATTGAATATCTTTATTGTTTATTATTATGCATGAGTTAAGGGGGAGCTTCTATGAAGCTTAACTTTAATCCAAGCATATATAACTCCATGAGTTTTGTCATCATCAAAAAGGGGGAGATTGTTGGCCCAAAGGCTCATCACTCTAGTTTTGATGATGATTAACTCATGTAGTTATAGTACTAATGATCTTATATTTATATAGTTTCAGATATTTGATCAAGATCTTAGTAGGTGTTTAGCTTCAACAAAAGATTCGAAGTCAAGTTTGAAGCTAGCACGTGTTGATTTAAGAGCTCACGCATCAAGATCGCATCAGGTACTTAAGAGGAGTGTAGCTCATTGGATCAAGGTTTGGACCAAGTCAAGATGGAGAAGAAGATTTTCAAGAGAAGGTTTTCAAGACTTGTGTCATGTTTGTAAATGTTAAGATTTGATATTTTAGATAAAATATAAATGATAAATTTGTTGTGGATTGCTCAAGCTCATACACACGCACACACAAAATTTATATGTGTTCTCAAAAAATAGTTTTAGTTTTTGAAAGTAACGTTTTGGTTTTTAGCTTCAAAGTATACATCATTATATTTCATGATTAGATTTCATCAAAACAAGTTTATATGGTTTATATGTGTTTGGATTTCATCCATACACATTGTTGGTTCAAATGTTTAGAAAAACTTATTTGGTGATTTTATATCAAATGTTTGAGTTTTGTATTTATCAAAACTAATTTTGGAGCTTATTGTCAAAAATATAGATATTTCATCTTATATGTGTATTAGATCATATCCAAACACACTAAGCTTCAAAAGTGTTTAAAATATCTTATTTTTTCATTTGAAGAAGTTTTGAAAAAATCATTTTTCAAATTGGAGTTTGTTTTTGAAAAATACGGGTTTTTGTTTAAGGATAAATTTTTATATCACAAAAATGGTTCAAAACGTTTGTAATATGTGTTGAATTTTGATCACACATATTTGTACTTCAAAGTGTTTTAATAAACTTATTTTTGTCGATTTTATATGAATTTATAGGAGTTTATAAGACCAAGTTCTTAATCTAAAATTTATCAGACCTGGCCTTCTGTCGGTCGACCGAGACAGAAGTCGGTCGATCAGACAGTCGACCGATGTACACAGATACGTACAGGGCCTTTTGGCTTGAGGACCAGTCGATCGGGCGGTCGACCGATCCAGAGAGTTAACTCTCTGGATCTGGCCTCGGTCCACCGGGCGGTCGACTGGCCAGAGAGCAAAGCTCTCTGGATCTTGCCTCGGTTGACCGACATGTCTTACCCAAGGTACAGTCGACCGGGCGGTCCATCGGCAGGCTCCAACGGTCAAAATATGATCGTTGGCCGGTCAACCGGCCGGTCGACTGACAGGTCATTCTGACCTGCAATTTGACCCTAACAGCTATATTTTTGAAGTCTATATAAGGGGGGCTGTTTTGGGCTATTTTACACGAGATTTCAAGAGGGTTTCAAAGCCAGTTTTTTCCATCTCTTTTAGAATTTTTCTCCACTTATTTTTGGGCTAATATTTTCATATCAAAAGGAGAGTGTTTCAAGAGTGTTTTCAAAAGAGATTTCTTGAGTTTTTCACTACAACTCTATCTTGTTTTTCTCACACAAGCTTTCCATTGCCTACTTATCATATATGAGCTTTGTTATGAGAGTGTTTTTAGGTGATCAAAGTGTAAAGATCACCAAGTGTTTATCTTTGTATTTGAGAAGGTGAACTTATGGGTTCATGTTGTAACGAGTTCTTGTAGGAGCTCAGTGTAGAGGTGCGGCCTCGGCAAACTAGTGGGCTTGTGTGTGTTATTCTTGCGGGAATAAGAGAGGGACTAGTGAGTCCAAGAGTTCTAGTGTGAACTCGTTGTAGGTGTTGCGGCACCGAGTGATCTTACGGGATCGATTCTAGTAAAAATTCTTCACAGTGTTGAAGGCAGGAACGTAGAGCAAGGGTGCTCGAACCTCGAAATAAATCTCCCGTGTTTGCGATTGCTTATCTCTTTCTCACTTGTGTTTATATATCTTGCATGCTTATATTGTTTATCTCTTTATATGCTTGATATATTTTGTGCTCAATTGATATATACTTAGGATTGTTTGCTCACACTTGTATTCAATCAAGAGAGCCATAGTGGCACCTCAACTCTTAATATAGAGGAATCTTGAGGAAATAATCTAAAGCCTTTCACCGGAAATTTGACTACACTCTTGTATTATACTTTGTGTGTTTAGCTTAATAGCCTTAGTTTGCATAAATAATTTTTAATTCTGCGTCATCATCATTAGATTAGCTAGTACACCTATTCACCTCCTCTAGGTGTGTTTTCATAGGGATTCCTTCTCCTTATTTCTAAAACTTATTTTCTTCACTCAAGTTCTTATCGCTTTTCTTAAACCCTAATTCTTCATCATTTTAAACTTTCTTTGTTTTTCTTTCTCTTTAAAACAAACTCTCAACCAAACCATATTATTTTCTTTCTTTCTTTTAAAAACAGAAAACAAACTTGATTTTGAACAAAATACCAAAAAGCTTGTATCACATTCCTCCTCTTGGACACAACCCGTTAGCTCTAGGCTATACCGTATATTTTAATCCAGTTACCACACACGACTCTTTGCTTTAACTTCTTTGCTTCACGTGGTGCATTTGGAAGTATTCGGTGCAAACCAAACAGTTGACTTGGGTATAGTCTGGAGTGATTCCGAGAGCTATGGACGTCTTCAGAAGGATCCGATGTGACAAAAGTTGTTAAGTGAATTAAATGATGTAGAAGCTTCAAAAAGAAAACTTGATTGCTCGGACTCATGCTAGTATCTTGGTGAGGGTCAATTTTTGACCGATACAAAGGCCCCTTGCTCTTTCACTTGTTGGAGTTGTGAGAGGAAAGCCGGAAGAGAGGAGTTAGTGGAGATCATTAAATGCCTTGAATTCTTCTTAATGTTGATGAATGGGAGGTTTTGGTCCATCAATATGAATCTTTTAGATTTTGCATGGAGATTATATGGTTAGATAACAGCTGGCGTGTCGATCAATTAGACTTACTTAAAATTTGTGACTGACATCTTTTCGAATCTAGGCACCATGATGGCTGAGATCGTGTGGCAGAGGCGGTTGGTATCTTTCTGATTTGGTTTGACTAAGGATCTTGGGATACAAACAAACTTTTTCGGTGATTAGGGATTTGAATTGGAGAGATTTCGACTCGTCCTCTATCTATAAATAGAGTGGAGCCCTAGGGTAAATATTGCTTATGTTTTTCTCCGAAAAAATTATTGCTTCCAAACTTTTTGCTTTGGTAGGTTACCATGTCATTCTTCTTCTTAGTCCAGTGGAGGAAAAAAAGGGAGAAATGGAGATGGTGAAAATGGTTGTCGTGCGCTTGCTATTCAGGAGTCTGGTTGGTGCAAAACATCAGTCTTCATGATGAGCTTGTCGCAAAACATCAGCTTTTGTGACATGACTCTGCTATCAGGAAGGATGTGTAGGGCTCCTACTTCGACATGGTTTGTTGTTTGATCTTCGATCAGATCAATTCAGTTCTTATCTTAGGGTTTAGAGTTCTTATTTCATGATAGCGTACACAATGTAGGAGTAGGAGCTGTCCTAAGTAGGCACAGAGGAGGATGTGATTCAATAGTAATCTTACTTGTCTTGGAGTCTTCATTCTGATCGGACACTGCTATCCCGCACTTGGAGGCTTTTTTCTTGCAGTGAGCAACAAGAGGGGAGTATAGGGATATTCGTGGGGATGTTGCCAATGAATCACTCCTTCTTCTAGAGCTCCGATCTCTTTCGCAGAACAAAGGGTCAATGAAGTGATATCATTACTATATTGTCTTTCTTGTCAGAGTCCGTCTGGCTTCTTTGGAGGCGTGATCTAGGCGGAGAGAAGAAGGTTCTTCATCAAAAAGAATCTTTTACTTTCTTAAGGGAACTTCTCAGAGTTTCTTTCAGGGTCTTCGGGGTAGTGGTGTGAGCAATGAGACTCGGCCTTCTGACGGATGTTCTCCATAGGACATGCTTTCTGAGTTCGAAGATGTGATCGGACGATGCGGCAGGATAGAAGGGCCAGATCGTCTGTATTTCTTTTTAAAAAAAGTGTAAACAGAGAACCATAATAGAGCTTTGTATTACTCATGTTAGATGTGAACAAATATGTATTTGAAGGTACGTAATCAGAATGAAAAGACTTTTCAGAATAAAACATATATAATATTTTTGGAATAGAAATATTTGTTTAGATCTTGCCAGGTTTGCTTTACCGTTGGTTTGGTTCGGAATCGATCACGTCTCCTCAGAGTGCCCGTCTTTAGCTCTGGGACATTTGATTTAACATGTGGATGGTTTGGTAAGTTCACGGTGTTGTTCTCGAGCGAGGGTGTCCCATCAGTGGTACATGGAAACTTTTGGCCTCTGAGTAAGAAATCCCAGTAGCGGAGTTAGATTCGTGTACATTTTGAGTTGGGGGTTTAACTATTAGCGGAGATATGAAATTGAGATTCTGAGAGGGAGAAATCACTATAGCAGAGTTGGGCCTCTGAGTGCAGGAAATCCCAGCAGAAAAGTGTAAAATTTGGTAAGGCTCTGAGTGGGGAGATCCCACAGTGGAGGGATGATACGTATACAAACATGTAATAAACCAACTTAAAATCAATGTTAGATGTGGGAAAACATAAGGTGTAAATTAAATAAATTGGGCCGACAAGACTATATATGCTCAGCTTTTAATCGCACGAAACTTATATGTCGAGGAGATAATCCAAATAGGGAAATGTCTCGTGCGGTTATAGGCTAAACATACATGACCTTGTTGTCTCAGGATGAGTAACAAATACAAACATTTACAAATGTGATGTTCAAATAATACCTGAGTGACTGTGTCTTCTCTGGGGTCCTTGAAGCTTCCAACTATTAATCACATGAAACTAGTACGTCGAGGTGATATTCCAAATAAGAAAACTCTCATGTATATATCTTATATTTCATGCAATCATAGGCTCTCCGGAACGCTACTTGCAAATTAAAAAGAGGCATAAAGTGGGGGGCTTAACCCATCGACATATTGGGTATGTCTACTCTGAGTGGGGGAAATCTCAACAGCAGAGTAGCGATTCAGATCTCCTAGGAAAATCTCAGTAATAGAGTTGGACCTCTGAGTAGAGAAAATCTCATCAGTGTAGTTGGGTTCATAGTCACTTCCGAGCAGAAAAAAACCCATCAACGGAGCCGTGACTCTGGAAGGGACCTGAAGTAGGGGTATAACCCATGAGCAGATTGGATGCGTCTACTCCAAGTGTGGGGAATCCCAGTAGCGGAGTGGGGATCCGGCATGGACCCGACAGAGAAAAACTACCTGGGGTTCATTCGTCCGTGCATCAGATGAGGGGAGCCCATAGGCTAATGTTTGTGTTTATCACTAGAAAAATCCCATTAGCGAAATATCAAACGGGGACTCTGAGAAAGAAAAATTCCTGCAGCAGAGTAGAGACTCCAAGTAGGAAAAATCCCATTGAGGGTTTCGATTCACATAGGCCAATCGAGAAATGGCCCATAGTTAAGTTTGTGCTGCCGTCTCCGAGTGGGGAAATCCCTTCAACAAAGCGTACAGACACAATCCTCCGAGTGAGAAAAATCTAAATAGCAGAGTAGTTCTAAGTGAGAAAAATTCCATCAGCAAAACGTCTAACTTGGAAGGACTGCAATGGTTAGAAAGAAAAATATCATCTTATTCAGTATTAGAGCGAAATATATAAAATTGGAATACAAGAAATGATAGGGATAAGAGTTCTGCCCTATTTTTTGAAAATGTGAAATCAATCAATTGCTTCGCATTGGGTGATCCAGTGTTGTGGCTGGATAGGCGGTGGAGCTTTGAGCTGTTCGGATCCAGAGGTTGCTCGAAAATGAGGATGTACTCTTTAAGGACGCCTTATTGGATAAGCTATTCCAGGTTCTTCTGGAGAGCCCAACAATAAATGATTTTGTGTCCCTTACAGTCATGATAAGAACAATATTCTTCAGCTCTGGAAAGTGAGGGATCATACCAGATTTGTCTCGGGTGCCTAACCCATGGCTGGTGGTGTTGAAGACCTCATTGATGGGGAGCCTCAACATAGTGAAATGTTGTTTCATCAGCTTGTAAGTTCAGAGTGGATTTGATGAAAGGATGGGGAGTGCCTGTCTCTTGAAGGCATGTTCCCCCCAATTTCGATCTTGGGCGTGGGTGGAGGCTTCGTGTGGAGACTTCGACTTTTGTCTATTGTCATTGTGTTTCACGGTATGGTTCAAGAAAGTCTTCATTGCTTTCTCCCATTTGATGTAGGGCTGATCTCGTGACAAGACATTATTTATCCGTGTGACATTATTCTTAAGGTGGTACTTATACAGGGGTGAGAAACCTGCAACCTGCTGATGAACGTGAGTGCAGAGACATCCTTACTGCAGTGGAGGACTTTGGCAAGTTGGCTTTAGAAGAAGTTGATGTATGATTTGAAGCTGTTGCTTTGTCTCATCTTGACAGGGAAGAGATGATAGTTATTCTTTTTGGCCTCCTGACGAGAGGCGTACAAAGTGAGAAACACTTTGGTTACCTCCTCGATGTTGCTAAGAGAGTGGGGCGGCGGAGAACAGAACCCATTCGATGCTACACCTTTCAGATTGGAGGGAAAAGTGAAGTACAAGAGTAGATCATTATGAGAATAGGCCACCATTTTGTCTCAAAAATGCCTGATATGCTGGATGGGGTTGCTCACCCTGGAGTCGTAGTCGAAGGTTGGAATTGAAAACTTTATCAGGAACTCGCCTTACAGGATGTTTTCAGAGAGGGGGAGTCAGAGATTTTGGCAACCGAAGGAATTGGGTGGCTTTGTACCTTGGCTTCCGCGATCCGTTTTTGGATTAACTCGTCAAGGACTCGAAGGTCGAGAGATTCACTGACTTTGCGCTTACTTTCTAACTACGTCGATGGCCAGTTATTCTGAAGGGCGGATATTAAATCCTAGAGTTGGTTGTTGAGCTTCTCAATGCCTTCTGATCACAGATGGCATTCTCGCAGTCGAGAGCCACCTGCTCCTTATCGCGATCTGATTGGACTTGTTGTTCCTTATTTGTTCTTTCATGTCGGAGAATGTCTGAAAGAGCTAGTCTTTATACCGCTGCGATAGTTGGATACTAGTTGTCACTTTTTGCGGTGAGGAGGAGCCGATGTCTCTCAGTGATATGCGGCTGATCGTTAGTTGGTGGAGGGACCGTACCCCCAGCGATGCTGATGGTCTTGCCTTTGGACATTGCACTGTTGACGGCTTGTTTTCTTGGGACCATCATCGTTGAGGAAACGGTTCTTTGAGGAAGGTTTTGGATTTTTAGGGGAGAGATTTAGAGTGTAGGGACTCGAATCTCAATAAAAGCACCAGTTTGTGGTGAAAATTTTTGGCTATGAATGATCAAACGGTCGACTCACACCACAACTGAGAGAGAAAGTTTAGAGTGAAAGTATAAAGCGGTGATCACAACACAGAAAATAGACGGGAACACATGATTTTACGCGAAAATCTAAGTCAGGAAAAAATCACGAGGAAGAAGAAGATCCACTATAATCAGTTAATTTACAAGCATTACATGGATTATTTAGAGTGTCTTTGAATAAAGATTAACTGTAAAATTATTGGGAAGGTCTCGATGTTAGGTCTAAAGAGAGGATTCAGGGGTTTCCCTTTCATTGGAGATGAGGGTCCATTTATACTGAGCTATTGGTGGTGAATGAGAGCTGGTGAGGTTCCTATAACTGCACGATTTTCATATGCGAATTTGTTATAACGACCGTGATTATGGGCGCTGAACTGTTGGGATTGTATGCCAGAAATCTCTTCATTGCTCATAACTGTCCGCTATGAATGCAAGGGCGTTACACGTCTTCAACGTGGGAGAGGAGATGTGGCGTAATTGTAGGTGGAGATCTCAACGATCGCTACTGGGGACTTCTAGAGTTAAGTCGGGAATCTTAGACTGTAATGAATTCGAAGGGTGATGTCTTCGAAACAGGAGGTAGCTCCGGAATGGTTATTGGTGGCGCAGCTTGAAGGTTGACTCAAGCACGGTCTGGAGTGAGTCCGAGAGCCATGGACATCTTTGGAAGAATCCGATGTGACGGAGGTTGCTGGATTAATTAAACGATGTGGAAGCATAGAGAGGGGAACTTGA
Source organism: Agave tequilana (assembly GCA_038442645.1). Classification (NCBI taxonomy): domain Eukaryota; kingdom Viridiplantae; phylum Streptophyta; class Magnoliopsida; order Asparagales; family Asparagaceae; genus Agave; species Agave tequilana. Next base: position 25,329 of record JAVJIF010034075.1, on the reverse strand, counting down.
TTGCTCAGACACATGTCAGCATCTTGATGAGGGTTAATATTTGACCACTATAATTAGATTATTTTATACTTTATGCACTTTATGCATCCAAAGTTGAGAATCAATTGAGAAAGAGTGTAAAAACACTAAAGAGCAATCAAGGGTGTGAATGTCTATCCAATGAATTTAAGGAGTACTGTGGAGAAAAATGGAGAGCTCGAAAGATGACTACTCATATGGCACAACAAAACGACGTGGTTGAAAACAAGAATAGGATCTTACAGGATATGGTGCCATAAATCATAGTGCAAGCAAGCTTTCCCATCTCATATGAGGGGAGATGCATTAGTCATGGTCGCGTATAAGCATAGCCGTCCCATATGAGTCATGGACCAGTGGAAAACCAAAATTTGTGCATATGCGCTTGTGTGTGGGTGTGGTCCATAAGTTCGTTTTGTCCCATAAATATAGAAAGTCAGGCCCTGGAGGAAATAACTGTATCTTCCTGAAATATTCCTCACACTAAAAGACAGTATTTATTGGAGAGAATTCTGATGGAGTTGTAATGGAAATTGAGCTAAGAGGTGGAAGATTTCTAGAGAAGGAATTTCCAGGTTACAGTGACAGAGCAAGTTAAAATGTTCAATAAGACTGAAGGTTACGTAACAAGAGGAAACATGCACCAAGTGTGATGGACATCTACTAAGAGATACACGGCCACACATTTAGTGGTATTAAGATCCACTTAATTTTTTGTCCGATTTATCTGACAAATATCAATCTCTATTTTTCATAATCTGGAGCATGAAAAGATGATTTATACATTCTAGATCATGAAAACACGATTCCGAGCATCCTGAAACGTAAGAAAATAGAACTTTTACGTGAATTTTACAAGGATTTGAAGGTTTAAGGGTTGTTTTATTAATCTTCTGTTAGCGTAATGATTAATATCACTTCAAGATCTTGTTCTTGGTGGTAAGAAAAAATAATCACGTAAAGAATAATGTAACTACAAAGATAAACACAATGATTTACGTGGAAAATCAAAAAGGGAAAAAAAATCACTGGTTGAGTTTGAGGTTCGGAGAGGAATTCACTATGATGGAATCAGCAAAAAGGTACAAGGCACTTGGCAGACCCAACTATACCAACTTCCGTCACACACAGCTTACACAAACTCGCCAACTCAACTTAGAGTTCTTTTCTACACTTTTTATACTTTCAAAAGAAACAAAAGACTCTCCTTCACTCACACTTTCTATACTTTCAAGAGAAACAAGTGATAGCCTTCAAGCTTTGGGTGCTTGAATACTTCTCCACTCTTTGAAACTTCCTCACAATAAGGAGCATGCCTATTTATAGGCTTTAATGAACCTTTTAGATCCACCACTTCGTCTTCCCATGTCCATGAATGCTAAGGAGTTCTTGAGAATCCACCAATTCAGTCAAAGAGTCACAAAACACTTTGAAATTCCGCATGCAGAAATATGCACTGAATAGGGTACTTCGAAAGATGATAACTCCATCAATATTGCTTTGTTTTGAGCGATTCACAGTCTGAAGTAAATCTTGCATGTAACCCTACAACTTCTCTGTTGAAGTCCAAGTCTAATGATGACCGCACCATACTCGAAAAGTTCATGCAAAATTGAATATGATGCAGAAAATTATAACAATTTCTATTTTTTAGTTTCCCTTTTTTGAATTAAGAGCAAGTCATTCAAGATGAAAGATGGCTATTAGAACAGTCAGTATATATAAGTTTCTGCATAGAATTTTTTTCATGAGCATATTTCAAACGTTACATCTCATAAATTTGGAATTCTTGATAGTTTTCATTTTTTTCCAGTCAAGCCATTGTCCTAATATTTGCTAGTTATTATTATATTTTTAAATAAATCTTGAGGTAAGAGCCTGGCATTTCATTAATAAGAATTTAACGAAATATCTCCAAAATAAAATGGTACAAATTTGCATAGAAATACTCATGCACAATTTTGCCTTATCAAAAAGAAAAGAAAAAAATAACAGAAGGATGAAGCTATTGGAACACTCAGTTTAATCGCGACTTCTCCTCTCTATCATAGATGTGTGCGTAGTTTCCAAGTACATTAGTTTGTAGAGGTCTCTAAAAGAAGCCATAAGCACCTAACTAATAACCACTCCCTGCTTCTAGAAGTTAATATTGTGCACTAAACTAGCTTTTCCGGGCGCTCTTAGTTTAATTAAATTCATTTAACTTCTTGTTTTCATTTCTGCATAGGAGCTTTTTGGTTGTATTATAGATTTTATTTTCTGGAAACTGTCTGTAAAGTTCCATCTTGAAGAATGTTTCTTGTTAGTCTTTTCTAATGAAATGCTGGAAACTAAAAGGAAAAAGTTTTGGAGATCTCAGAGAAAAAACGAAGAGTACAATCTAAGATGAGTTCATGATGGAGACTAGTTATTAATATATATGTGCCGACTTAGTATTTTTCAGTGTAAAAGTCTTGCTTGTTTTTTTTTTTTCTGCTAGTTAATCGGTATATTAAGGAACCTAATGTTAGGTGAGTGCGATGGCTCGAATCAGTTACCTGTGGGTCACTGTGGTTGAGCGGAGTTCTTATGAACCCGAAGCCGACCAGGATGTCACTTGTGGGAGACTAAAAAGTCTTGTTTGATGACATTGAAAGGATGCATAAAATATAGTTTATAAGTAGGGTTTTTTGTGTGGACTAATGAAGTTTCTTTGTAGCCAGCCAAAAGACCTTTGTGTGTGATTATTCAATGTTAAACTGTTCAATTAGTCTAGGTTCACCTGACCTGATCCAAGGGATGATTACTTGGATGCACACGAACCCTACTTTAGGCATTTATTTTTCACAAGTCGGATTTATTCAGTGTGGAAGCTCCGGCACGCATGTATGACATCAAAGTTTGAGAAAATTCACCATTTTTTTTTTCAAGCTAGCTAGTTTTCTTACCTTCCATTTTCTTTTTTTGCATCAATTGTTTGTCAAACATGAGAGTTGAAAGTGCACCTCAACGCACTATGTGTAATCAAGAGTGAATCCGAATTTTTTGTGAAGGGCTCTGAAACTACTCCTCACGATTCCTCTGAGAGTTGAGGTGCTTTAAAAGCTCTCTTGATTCAACACAAGTGTGGACACACAAACAATACCAAGCATATATATGATATGAGCAATAATAACAATGCATGATATAAAGAAAGATGAGAGTTGAGAGAAAGTCAATCAAACGCAAACACAGTGATATGTTTTGAGGTTCGAGCCACTGCTCTACGTCCCCGTCTTCACACAGAAAGATTTTCATTATGTCCACACAGGACCTTCCATAAAGGAACCTCCACCGAGTAATTACAATTCAACACCAGGAGTACACAACTCCTCTCTACACAATCACCTCTACACAAGAGAGAAAGCAAAAAGTCAAAGCAAAGAAAAATTATAACTTGGTGATCCAATGATCAGAAACAATACTTAGTGATTTTGAAAGATCACAAATAAAGTTTCTCACAAAACAAATATCCTAAAGATAGATTTTGAATTGATTGGCTCAAGTATGTGAGAAATCAAAGTGTTTGAAAAATAAACAACAAAGAAAATAAATGGGAAAAACTTCTTGATAAATGTAAGAAATGAAGAACAAAATAGGGTTCCCAAAACTTGTGTTTTTTTATTATTGCAAAATTTTAAAAACAAATAAAGATAGAGAAATTTGGCTCAAAAAATCTTCTGAAAACTTTATTAAAAATACTTGAGAAGGTAGGAAACATTACTTTTATAAATCTTGTTGAAAACAGCTCCCAAAACCCCCTTTATATAAGGCCTAGGAGAAACTAGCCGTTGCGCTCAAAATCTGCTCAGAATGGGCTGTCGGTCGAGCGCCTGGTCGACTGGCTAATTGTCAAATTTTCGACCGTTCGAGTCGTCGGTGGACCGCCCGGTCGACCGACCCCAAGGTAAAATGTCTTGTCGGTCGACCGGCCCAAGGCTAAAGGCCTATCGGTCGATCGGGCTCTACCCGAGGGATGGGTAATTGATTGGTCATCAATAATGCATATTATTATTCACATTTTCATGCTTAATTTTTGTTAAAATATTACTATTTAATTCATTTATTATTTAGTAATATGCAGGCCTCCATAATCCAAGAGATAGCCCAAAAGAAGCCCAAAAGCATGCAAGAATTATGAAAATAAAAATTAATTGGGAAGATAAAGGAAGTAACTTTTCTCTCTTATTTAATTTGGATATTAAATTAATTTGATATAAAATCTAGAGGAGAAAAAAGATAGAACAAGATAAATTTCATCCTAATTAAAATAAAGGTGGATTTCTATTTAAATCTGATTGCTTGCGCCACAAGATAAAGATAAAGGGGAGAAAATCTGAATTTAACTCGGATTTAGAGATAACTTGATCTCCAAGTAACTAAGAGATCGATAAATTTCAAAATTTAGAGATCAAACAAAGATTCCGAGGATAAATCTTTACATAAAGGATAAGATGAAGCCACGCACCAAAGCGCTGACCAGAATCCACAAAAGAGTCGCGACCTCTCTTTTTTGGCCACGGAAATGTGACCATCCTAGGGCCGCGTACGTCGAGTTTTGGTGGATGTGTTTGTTTGAGACTCTACTTTTCAAATCTCCTATAAATATTCGTGAAGAGCAACAGAGCAGAGGCATCTCAGAGTTTGAATATAGGATATTTGTTTAGCTATTTTATTTTCTGAATTTTTTTGTATTATTCTGCTTTTCTATTTGGAGAAGAAGATTTTTGAAGAAGAAGAACTTGTAATTGGCCGGTGACATCCATTAATAAATGTTCATTATTCTTTTCATATCTCTTGTTCTTTAATTTAGTTTTTATTATTTTAGTTTCTTTTGTTTTGTTTTCTTCTTTTCTTGTTGATGCAACTTTCTTTTTTCATAATAAATCTTATTAAAATAAAAATATGAATAACTAAATTAGCTTGTAGTTTGCTAATCTCTCGATCAACTAAGTTAGTCTAAAAGATGAATTGATTGAAATCCATGCTCAACAGAAACATTAGGATTGAATTGATACTTCTTAAAGATGAATAATTAATTAAGTTAAATTAATTTAGGGTTGCACTTTTTCATGATTATTCTTAGTTCATATTTAGAAACTTTGATAGCATCTTGTTAGGTTTAAATTTTTTTTCTTATGTTATGCTTAAAAGCTAAGATGAACTAAAGTTTAATTATAATTAGTGTACTCTAATTAGGGTTTTAATATTTTTACTCATCTTACTTGATTCTCAATCAAAACCCTAGGTTTGATTTTTTATGGTTTCAATATAATGTTTTTCCCTCTTAGAGTAATACTTAGTTGTGGTAAATGATTAGTAGACTATAATCTCCTTTGCTTAATTAAATCCTTTTCTTACTATCAATATTCTTTTTCCAAGATATTTGTTAGAGAATTCGTTCCGAAAAGCTTCTATCGCATCCTTCCTGTGGATCGACCCGTCTAGCCCTTGCTACGCGGTTACATTGAGAAGAGATTAAGAACTTTCTAAATTTAACTCTTGACTTTATTTTCAATTCATTTTCTCTTCTTCAATCAAAATTTTGGCATCGTTTCCGGAGAGAGAACGGTACGATATTCTCTAAAACTAATTATTTTTTTCTTTTTTCTGTTCATGTTTGTAGGATCTGCTAACAGAAAAATTTTACTGCAACCTCAAGAAAATTAGCAAATATGTGCCTCTGCCCTAAAAGGCAGAGCCAGAGGAAACACTAAACAGCCACATTTTCACGACTATTGCCGCGTATCTGTGGCTATAGTGGCTCCATTGTGCTTCAATTTTTGCAGGTCTGCTGTAAATTGCAACTACTATTTCCTACAGTTGATATTTTTCTCTGTGATCATCCTACATACTGTTAATTAATTAACAGTAACCTATTAGTTGATTAACATAAAAAAAAAATTAGACTCTTGCATCATAAACACTTGTCAATTTAAATATTTTTTAATTTTTATTGAAGAGTACTGGCGACAAGGTACATCCACATTGCATATAAACTAGGAAACACCCTTAGCTGATTTACTGCTTTTGAGTGAATTTTTTTCTATTTGTTTCTACACGTGCACTAATACATCTTAAGGGCAAAACCCATAAACAACATAAGGTGGGGACGTCATTATCTTTCTTGGCCCACAAACTATTTCCATTGCACTCACAACCCTAACATTAAATTAAAAATTGACTAGACGTTGACCTTAGGTTAACTAGGGCTCATTAAGAGATTGACTGAAGGAGGAAGTTGTTCGAAATTAACTCTTACCAAATCGGTAACTAGGTTGGGGATTGAAGGGCGAAACCCCGAAGGTTGGTGGTTTGGCATAATTAGGCCCGTCTTTAACGGATACCTCCCACCGATATTGCCACCTACCTGGCCGATTAATTTGTTGTTAAGGTCGGCAATATACCTCCCAAAGACAATCTAAAGTTAGGAGTCGTTTAGGTCTAGGCTTACCCTAGATTAAGATTTTTGATTTTTGATTTTTGAATTTTTTCTTGATTGATTGGGTGAAGTTGCTTGTTTAACAGTGCATGTCAGCTTGGTTGAGAGACCCAGCCACATCTAGATTAATTAGGAACAGTTCACCACTCGAACATAAACCCAATCCACACATGGCACAACCACCATCACTTCAGGATAGGTTCTATCATATTCGGACCTCTCTTCCATCTTGCATTTAGTTCCCCGATGTCGAATACAACCAATTTGAGCTGAAACCACAATACATCAACACTCTTTCCAAATTTCATGGATTTGAATCCGAGGACGCATACTTTTTCATAAGGGAATTTGAGAAAGTATATCTTATGATCAAAATACCTAACCTACGAATAGACGCCATTAAGTTACGTTTTGTCCCATTCTTTTGAAAGACTTAGCAAAAAAATGACTCTACAATCTAGAAGCCGGTTACATATCATCATGGGATAATTTCATCAGGTTTTCTTGAAGAAGTTCTATCCCGTTCACAAGACTGCGCAAATTAGGAAAAGCATCTTGTAGTTTAAGCAAACAGCTAATGAATCTTTTTGGAAGTACTTCGAACGCTTTAAGGACATCCTTACCCGATGCCCTCATCATGGGATAGAGAAATGCGACTTTGCCAAACTCTTTATAATGGATTGGAGTATCAAACAAAAATCCTGTTAGAATCCATATATCAAGGAGGATTTTTGAAAAAGAATGAAGACGAAAGATGGTTATTATATGAAGATATGGCTAATAAGACCATCCAATGAAAACCAACTCTGAAAAAATTAGGACTAATGACTCTAACTCTTCTAAAGGAGGTGCCCATTCCATTAAGGCAAACATAGCTATTGAATCTAAACTAGCTATTGTGATGCGAAAACTAGAAGCTCTAGACACTAAGGAGCCAGTCTCGGTGAACCAAGTTAACCCAACACCTTCGGCGGGCTGTACTTACTGTCAGACCATGAACCACGTGTTTGAAGAATGTCCTATCTTTTTAGCTCATCAAATGTTGCCTGAAAATATGAATGTAATCCTCACAAGGCCCGCTAACATTCCATATTCATCCTCATATAATCCTGGTTGGAATAATCACCTAAATTTCTCATGGGGCCCAAACAACAATGATCAATCAAAGCCCAAATTCTCCAACAATTTCCAACAAGCTCCTTATCAACAAAATTTACCCAACCAAAGCCTCCTCCCTCTTTCCAAAATTCACATATAGAAACAAGACTCTCCAATATGAAAAAAAAGATGGACACTCTAGTAAAAAATCAAGAAATACTAGCTCAAGTCATGACTGGGATAGAGATGCAATTGAGTCAACAAGCTAATCCAATTAATGAAAGACATAAAAGAACTCTTCCTAGTCAACCATTGCCAAACCAAAAAAACTTTGGGCAAACCAATGAGACTCAAGATCTAAATCAGTGTAATTTGATCATTCATTACGTTTGGAAAAATAAGTTGATAACCAAGTGTCAACAACATCAAGTTCAACACAAGCATCCATCTCTGCTATCCCCACTCCACTTCCACTTAACTTTGACAACACTGAAAAAGATAACTCAGCTGAAAATGTACACAAGCCTATAGCACGTTACCCAAATAGGCTTAGATATAAACAAAATGTACAAATGGATAAGGTACGTGAGATTTTTAATCAAATCAAGACTAATGTACCTCTTCTTGATGCAATCTAACAGATTCCTAACTATGCCAAATTTCTTAAGGATATGTGCATCAAGAAAAGAAAGACCAATGTGTCCGAGAAGATTTTTCTAGCCACTAATATTAGTGAGCTATTTTCCAATCAAATCTCTGTCAAGTACAACGATCCTGGTTGCCCTACCATTTCTTGTACAATAGGTCAAACTGTAATTAATCGTGCGCTTCTTGATTTGAGAGTAAGTATCAACTTACTCCCTTTCTCAGTCTACCAACAACTTGGGTTGGGTGAGCTTAATTCAACTAAAGTTACAATTTAATTAGCTGACTGGTTCGTAAAAACTTCCAAAGGAGAAATTACTGAAGCCCTTATCCAGGCTGGGGAGTTTATCTACTGATTGTACTCTAAAATTGCATTTTTATCATCACTTTTACACGTACATCCTTGATTATTCCTTTATTAAATAATGCTATTAACCCTCTTTTTGATTATAGTATGTAGTTATTTAAATGAGAGGATAAAGGTACAAGAAGCTTCATTTTATCCCTAATCCTATCTAAAGTTGAATTTTAAATTAATTGAATCTAAAGGAGGAAAGGATTAATCTCCATCTCCTATTCAAGTTCAAATTCAGAATATAAAGTCCTAAAGGATGAAGGGAATAAAGCTAATTCTACAAGGAATAAGGAGAATAATTCAAATTAAATGGAGTTCAAAATCAATTCAGACTGTACACGTTTTAGTATTTAGATCATAACTTTTGCTACAGATATCCATATCCAATGACTCAAGATGCTACAGAAAGAAGATTTGAAGAACTACAATTCTTCTATAATACTCTATTAAATTCAGCTGTCTGTTGATTCATATTCAGCAAAAAACACGCCAACTTATTACAGGACTGAATTCCCTATTGAATTAGGAAACCTTCTAATTTCTATCCTTTTGTGATTAGATTTGAGGCCTATTTAAAGAGCTGAAATCTCTCATTATCAAGCATCTCCACATCAGAGATCATAACTTGGGAGTTTTGTTTAGTTTCTCTTTCAAATTTCTTTTGTAATTTTAAATTCTACTTCTACTTCTAATTCAAGATTTGTGAGAAGGAGAAGCCATTATAATTTGAGGTGACAGATCAATACAAGATGCTTTCATTCTTTTCATATTTCTTTTGTTATTTATTTTATTTTTGTTTTTTTCTTATTTTTTTATTTCTTACTTTCTTTTGCTCGTCATGTTTATCATGAATAGTTAGATTTTTCTCACGACTTACTAAGACATCACCACCATCACATCTAATGTCTAGTAGATAATCAGATTAGATCACATGGATGCTCACTCCAATTTTATTCTTGAAGACTCATTAGGATAAGCAACTAGGTCAAATATTGCTAATACTTCTTAACTGTTTTTCTTAATCTATATTTGATGAAAATTTTTATATTTTAATGTTAAATTTTGATTAGTGTTATTTCAAATAGGGTTAATTCTAAATACTTTCTAATGATTTTTTCTTACTTTATACTTGATTGACAACCATAATATTGTAACGTTAAAATATGGATGGTGTTATTTCAAATCATAACCTAGTTTCTATCCTATGTGTCTTGCTTGATTTTATGGTAGAATATCATGTTTAGGATTTGAAGTGAAGTAATTATCTATCTAGATTAGCATGTATGATGGTTGATTATTAGTAAGCTGTGAACCTTTCTTCTAATTTGATTCTTTATCTACATACAATTCATCCTTTCTTTTCTAAGTTCTTTAAATAGAGAAGATAATAAGAAGATAAGATTACCAAAAAGCTTCCATCGCATCTCTCCTTAAGGTTTGACCCGTTTAGCTCTTGCTACAGCGGTTAAATTGCAAAGATTCAGAGTTAAAACCTATCACATACACTTTTCATATTCTCTATTCTCTGTTTTGTGCAATCATCTACCCAGTAGATTTTATTATTCTTGAGACCCAACCCGTATCCAATTCTAGGTCTCAAACTCCCGTTATCTTAGGACGTCCATTCCTTGCAACGGCAAATGCGATCATCAATTGTAGAAACGGATCATGAGGTTAACCTTTGAAGGCATGACTAAAGAGGTCCATGTCTTCAACTTAGAACAACAACCTCGTAAGATAAAAGACTAAACGTTTGAGGTAAACTTCATGAAAATAATTATAAAGAAGAAAGTGAAGGTATAGAGAATGAAACTCTATTTCTTGATAAATTATTTAAGGATAAATGCGATTATATTAATGAGAAGATATATATTGGAGATCTTAATTTTAGAGTCTACTTTAAAAAAAAGAATTTGATTTGAGTGCTTCAATTTTAATAAGCCAATCAATGATATATCGCTGAGAATATAATTCAAGTACATTCGATGACCTAACCTTTGAAAACCTTTTGAAAAAGAACTCATGTGTTTGGATGAACCGATTAGGGATATTTTGGTTAATTACACACCTCTAGGAAAAAGTGTTATCTAAAATTGAGGATATGTATGAAACTGAGTTAGAATTCTTAGGCATTCATAGTAAGTAAGTTCCAATTGAGAAGTGTGATGATAAGCAATTTTTGAACAATGGATATAGACATACAAGGAATAAGAGCATAAGGAAGGTGAGACTGGAGAGGAAGAGAGCTAAAATGAAAAAATTGGCCTCTCACTATGCTCTATAAAGAGAACCCATTGGAATGATGAGAAGCGAGCTAGAGGGATGAGACCTAAAGAGATCTTGGGGTGTGAGAAACATGATGTTGTACATATTTTGTACCTCTTTCTAAATTTTATCCTTTACATGCATACATTTATTAATACATTGAAGACAATGCATGGGAAAGGTATGGGGAGGGTCTAGCATCTAACATTCTAACATGTCACATAATTAACATGATAAAAAAAGAGAAAACAAAAATAATAAATAAATATATATACTAACATAGGTAGGTTTACTAATAAAATTACATAGATAGGTTTACTAACAAATTTTTTTAAAAAAAAATCTTTTTTGAAAAAGAAAACAATATTTTGATTTATCTTTTGTAAATAATTAAGTTAATTTTAAGGAATAGGAAAATCATAATAAGGATTTCTCTACTTAGTCAAAATAAGAGTATTTGTTCGATTTTTTAGGTTTAGGAGGAAAAATTGAAAAAGTAATTTAGTCTTGAAATCTTTACCTTGATGAAATATGCATGCTTTATATACTTACACATTTGAAAATCAAAACAAAAACACTTATGTCTTAGAAAAGTATATATAAAATAAACAAACCTAATTAGTAATTAACTAGGCACTTCGGCCTAAAAAACCTTGGTATTTACACGAAAGGTAATTAGGTAATTTTGAAAAAAAAGAGAAAATATATAATATATGTATTAACACATTTAATAATCAATGTTAAGTATTAGGGCCTCAAGAAGCCTTAATACTTACACGAAAGAAAATTAGATGCTTAAAGGGCAACGAAGTGGTAATACTTTGAACTTCTTACAAAAAAGAAGAAAAGTAATAAATGTATAAGGCGTTGGAGTTGAAGTTGAAGAATCCCAAGTAAACAATTCACTTCACAAAGATGCATATGACTTAGGGTGAAGATAATAGACTCGATGAGAAATTCAGTTTGAATCTTAACCCAAATTGATAAATAAACATTTGTATAAAGACTAAGTATAAAAATGATCAATTTGGTAATTCCTAAAAACTTAAAATTGATTAATTTTTACAAAGATATTTCAAATATTTTCTCTCTTTTAAAATAAAATTTTGAAAATACTAACATTTTATTTTTCTTTCTTTATGGATTTGTCGGTGTAATCCTCTAAAAACTCTCACGAGACAACACTCGTCCTCTAGGGGTAACCTAGAGGTTTAACGGCTTGTTGCACATGCTAAGTGCAATCGTAATACTTGCAAAAATGATATTAGGATAGTTAATTAATTTTTTTCTTTTACTCGAGGACAAGCAAAAAGATAGGTGTAGGGGGTGTGATTGGTCATCAATAATCCATATTATTATTCACATTTTCATGCTTATTTTTTTGTAAAAAATTATTATTTAATTCATTTATTATTTAGTAATGTGTGAGCTTTCATAATCCAAGAGAAAGCCCAAAAGAAGCGCAAAAGCCCACAAGAATTATGAAAATAAAGATTAATTGGGAAGATAAAGGAAGCATCATTTCTCTCTCATTTAAATTTGAGTTTTAAATTAATTTGATTAAAATCTAGAAGAGGAATAGGATATAATAAGATGAATTCTCATCGTAATTAAAGATAAAAGTGGATTTCTATTTAAATCTGGTTACTTGCACCATAAGATGAAGATAAAAAGGAGAAAATCTGAATTTAACTCGAATTTAGAGATAACTTAATCTCCAAGTATCTAAGAGAAAGACATATTTCAAAATTTAGAGATGGACATATTTCAAAATTCAGAGATCAAACGAAGATTCTAAGGATAGATCTCCACATAAACGGACGAGATAAAGTCAAGCGCCAAAGCGCGTGACCAGAATCCACAAAAGAGCAACAACTTCTCCCTTTTGGCCGCGGAAACGCGGACATCCTAGGGCCGCGTACGTCGAGTTTTGGTGGAGGTATTTGTGTGAGATTCTACTTCTCAAATCTCATATAAATACCCCTGAAGACCAACAGAGTAGAGCATCTCAGATATTGAGTATAGAATTATTTGTTAGCCATTTTATTTTTCAAATTTCTTTCTATTATTTGGTTTTCTATTTGGAGAAGAAGATTTTTGAAGAAGAAGAAGAACTTGTAATTGGCCGAATGACATCCATTAATATAGGCTCATTATGCTTTTCATCTCTCTTGTTCTTTAATTTAGTTTTTATTGCTTTAGTTTCTTTTGTTTTATTTTCTTCTTTTCTTGTTGATGCAACTTTCTTTCTTCATAATAAATCTTGTTAAAAAAAAAATATTAATAACTAAATAACTTGTAGTTTTCTAATCTCTCGATCAACTAAGTTAGTCTAAAAGATGAACTAATTGAAATCCATGCTCAATAAAAACCTTAGGATTGAATTGATACTTCTTGAAGAAGAATAATTAATTAAGTTAAATTAATTTAGGGCTGCACTTTTTCATAATTATTCTTAGTTTATATTTAGAAACTTTGATAGCATCTTTTTAGGTTTAAAAGATTTTTCTTATCCTATGGTTAAAAATAAGGATGCACTAAAGTTTAATTATAATTAGTGTACTCTAATTAGGGTTTATCATATTTTTACTCATTTTACTTGATTCTCAATCAAAACCCTAGGTTAGATTTTTATGGCTTCAATATGATATTTTTCTCCCTTAGAGTAATACTTAGTTGTGGTAGATGATTAGTAGACTACAATCTCATTTGTTTAATTAAATTACTTTTCTAATGTGTGATTTTTGTTCCAAGCTATTTGTTAGAGAATTCATTTCGAGAAACTTCCATCGCATCCTTCCCTATGGATCGACCTATCTAGCCCTTGATATGTGGTTATATTGAGAAGAGACTAAGAACTTTCTAAATTTAACTTTTTCTTTACTTCTAATACATTTTCTTTTCTCAATCAGTAGTGCCTGTCGGTCGACCGTGCGTCGACCGGCCTATAGGCAAGCCTGTAAATCACCTAGAGAGGGGGTTGAATAGGTGATAATGCTAATCTAGAAACTAAATGCGCTAAATGCGGAAGCTTAAAATAAATTTGCACAAACACTTAATACAACACACAAGTGTAGCCGAATTCCCCGTGAAGGGCTCTGGACTAACTCCTCTTGATTCCCTAGATATGGGTTGAGGTGCTATATGAAGCTCTTATGGTTAAGTATAAGTGAGGCACACACAAACAACCAAGCATATAAGATGAATAGGCAATATGAATATATGCAAGGCACAACACAAGCAAATATGATATGATGCTATGAATGATGCTTTGCACAAAATAAAGAGAGAGAGAGTTAGGAGACAATGGATCAAACGCTAACAACAAGATATGTTTCGAGGTTCGAGCCCCTAGCTCTACATCCCCGCCTTCACCACCGTGAAGGATTTCCAATCCACTATCTCCCACCGAGGGAACCTCCACCGAGGAGGATTTGTTACAACAAAGGGAGTACCGAACTCCTCTCTCAAACACCGCCTCACAACCGAGGGGTAGGCCCGTAGCCAACAACAACCAACACCTCTACGAAGAGGGTTACAAACCAAACTCCACCTCTCACTAGAGGGAGCAAACCAACCAACTCAACCTCTACCAAAGAGGGAGCAAACCAATCACCCGATCAACCTCTACCAAAGAGGGATACAACAAAAGCAAGGTGTACAACTTGGAGGCTCAGTCAACCTCAAACAATCTCCTTTTCCCACAAACAAATGATCCTAAATAGATTAGGATAGAGGATAGCTCAAGTGTGGAAAAACTAGAGTTTGGAAAACAAAAACTCAAAGAAAAATACTTGGGAAAACTCTTGTAAAAGATAGAAATGAAGAACAAAACAAATCTCCCAATTTTCTTTTTCTTGATTTTTCCAAAAACTCTAAAACAATAGGATTGATCTTTTGAAGCTCTAAAACCTTTTGAAAACTTGTTTTAAACACCAGAGAATATAGAAATTTTTGCTCTTCAAAATCTTGGTTAAAAACACCAAGCAATGGGGTATTTATAGCCCCAAAACAAAATTAGCCGTTAGGCTGATCTGTCAGCCTGACAGGCCTAGCGGTCGGCCGGCCGGCCGACCGCCAACGGTCATATTTCTGACCGTTGGGCAAACCGGTCGGCCGCCCGGCCAACCGCCCAGATACAGAGAGCAAAGCTCTCTGGTCCGGCCGGCCGCCCGGCCGACCGTCCCTGTGTCTGCTAAACGTGCACAAGCCTATGCACGTCGGTCGACCCCAAGGGTCGACCGGCCTTTGGTGCGGTCGACCCGTGCGGTCGGCCGACCTGGCCTGTCAGCCACAGTCCTGGGTCAGAAACACATATTAAAAATATTTCTCAAAAATCTTTTAAGTCTTGTAAAAATACTCAAAAATAGTTTTATCATTTTGCATTGATACATAAACATGTGATAAAAATTTCAACTCAATTATCAAGCAATTTGAACTATTTTTGTGTTTAAACATTTTTACTAAAAACCAAAACTTGTATTTTATCAAACTTGTATTTTTCAATAGAAATCTGATTTTTCCTAAAACTCATGAATAGACATATCAAAATAAGTTTGTTTAAGATATGAAGCATGTATGTATATTGAACACATCTAATATACATAAAAAACCATTTAAACTTGTTTTGATCTAAACTATTCATGAAAACCAAATCCAAACATAAAACGTGAGTGTTGTGCACTTGAGCATATCAACTATTCTTATCTTTACAAATGGATCTAAAACACACTAAACTAAACTAGGATACCTAAGTCTTCTTGACGATCTTCAATCTTCAAGCCGACTCGATCCCAAAGTGATCCACCGAGTGCAAAGGTATGATCTTGATGCTCGGGCACAGGAATCACTAAGTGAAGGCTTCCAAACTCTTCTTTTTAAAGCAATCACCAACTAATATCTTGATCAATGATCTGAAACTAAAATCACAAGATTATTAGTAAATATAACTACATGAGTTAATCATCATCAAAACTAGAGAGGAAGGCCTCTGGGCCAACAATCTCCCCCTTTTTGATGATGACAAAACTCATGGAGTTATATATGCATGGATTAAAGTTAAGCTTCAAAGAAGCTCCCCCTTAACTCATGCATAAACAAATAAACAATAAATATGCAATGACCCTCTTAAACATGAATGCATATAAATGCATAAACAATAAAAAGGTCTTAGATACCAATGAAATGTTCAAAAACAAAACATGCTCTAGATACCAATTAAAATTAAACTAAATTAAACTTAATATATGCAAAACATAAATATGCATATATAAACCTTCTCAAAATCTTTCTCCTCCTTTTTGTCAATCATCAATAAAGGGGTAAAAATCAAAACAAAACAAAATCTTCTCACTCTTTTTAATACAAAGAATCAATCACCAATAAAGGGTAAAAGCAAAACTAAATCAATAAATTTTTCTCCCCTTTTTGTCCGAAACAATGAATCAATCAAAAGGGTCAATAAAGACAATGTTCTCCCCTTTTTGTTTAAAACAACAAAACCAAATAGGGGTGACAATCAATTAAGGTATCAATTGAAAATATGTCAAAGTAGCATTTTGATACCAATTGAAAGTAAACAAAGATCAATAAATGGTATATGCTATATACATTCATGAAAAGGAAGATGTGAAGCTTCCCTACATAGATACATTATATGAAGGAGGGATGACAAGCCCTAATTCACATAACGTACACTATGCAATGCGTAAGAGGAGATGTGAAGCTCCCCATACACACGTGTATCACATAAAGAAGAGATTGTTAAGCTCTTCAATACAAGATACACTCATCATGAATCTATATGTAGAAGAGATGTTAAGCTCTCCTTACATATAGGCAATATAAATCAAAACCTTTTTTTTTATTTTTAAAATAAATTTTGAGATACTAAATTTTAAAATATTCAAATAAACATCTTGATATCAAAATAGAGTATTTTTCTTTTTAAGTATATGATATCAATTAAATTTTTTATTTTCTATCATAAAGCAAGGGAGTGAAAATACAAATACCAATTGTAAACATGAAAATCGAATTTTCTCCCCCTTTATGAAATACCAACAAAACACATGCATAGGCTTGAAATAAGATACCAATTGAAAAGCAATTGAAAACTAATCAATTGAAACAAAGTTAAAGCTCAAGCACTAGCATAAACAAGATTTTGTGCTTAAAGATATAGGGATATAATAAGCACAAATAAAACATATATATGTATGAAAAATAGATACCAATTGAAATTGATATTCTTTAAAATGAAAGCATACATACATACAAACATATATGAGTATACAAGAAAGGTAAAAATTGATACCAATTGAAAGAGTCTAATGATACCAATTGAAACAACAATAATATCAAGTGTATATCTCATATAACTACCACCCAACCATGTTCAAATTTAAAATGATTTTCATTTTAAAGCATACATGAACATGATCTCCCATCCAACCACCCTTAGATGGTAGGGGTTTTCAAAAAAAATAGATTTGAAAATAAGGTTTGTTTGAAAAACTCTACCAAAATGAAGAATATCGCAACTAGTTATATGAAAAATTTGTTAACTAGTACGAAATCCTTAAAGCAAAGAATAAAAACAAATTGTTTTTCATGAGACATGAAATTCACATGACAATCAACACTCTAAGTCAATTAAGCATAAATATGACTCATGAAAACAAACACATGAGTAAGCAATAAATATGAGTGTACAAATAAGATGTGAAGATCATAATCATGAAAGATGGACAATAAGCTCAATATTCCTTGAAACATGAAAACATGAAAATCATCAAAACTATTTAATCTTCAAGGTATATGTATGTCCTATACAAATTAAAGTATACATACATATCCAAACACAACGAGTCCACAAATATATATGCATGAAGGCACGTGGCTCAAAAGGATGTATATGTATAAACAATAATTTGGATAAAATGGACATATACATGAAGTTAAACATAAACATATGGAAACATCAAAAACTAAATTTCCATTAAAATAAATTTCATTTCAAGGTATATATATGATTTGCCAACACAAAAAGTATACATACATATCCCTAAACACAATTGAGTCCATATGTATAGATTTGCATGAAAGGCAAATGACTCAAGAGGTATACATGTATATCTTAAAGTTTGGCAAAATGGACATATACATGAAATGGAAACACATGATCATAAAATAAATCCAAAAGTAGGAATACAAGTTTAAAATGTATGAATCATCAAAACTAGACTATACTAACACATCTAATGGGTTCAAATAAGCATTCAAGCTCAAACATATATAGATTTATTTGTGGCCCACTATATGCACAATATATATACTAGTTCTAATGAAAACTAACATCTAAACATGTAATCAAATCATGAAGCATAAAAATACGATATTAATCATTAGGATAAATTTTAAACATGATTATTATGTAAATTCACATGTTATTAAACCTATGATAAACATGATAGCTAAACAAATGGTAAGAACACAAAAATAATGGTCCATATTAAGCATGGGTGTCTCAAAGAACTATACATGTATGTCAAGGATCTAATAAGTATGGCATTAACATAATAATCTACAAACATCAAAACATGCTTATAAACAATAAACATGAAAAGCATGCATAAATAAATAAGGAGTAAGAGACCGTTACCAAAACCTATGAGGCAACTCTCCATGTCTCCAAAATAAGGTGGTCAACTCCAACAAACTTCCCTTGAAAGTGATGCATCCAAATAATTTCCATGAAGCTCGGAACGCATCCACTCCAAGGTATCGCTACTCTCACGTCATGTGAGAGCCCACGCCTACATTAAACATAAGAGGGGTGGTCTTTGGTACCCATATATTATTGGGTCCATGGGGGTTAGTCCTTCTCTAACCCAAACAAACTTATTTGCTAAATTTGAAGCATGTATCTATCATAACAAAATTTAGCAAGGTGGCCCTTACGTCCACAATGTGTACAAGTGTACACATGAGCATACATGGTGTGATGGTGTCCATGAGGAGCATGTATATGCCGTGTATGGTGTGCATGTAAAGATGGAACTTGTTTCTTTCGAACCAAAGTTTCCAAGCGTGTATGATTCATGGCACATTGGCTCATAGTGGAGCTCAAACAATCCATTTTCTTCTTAATTAAATTTATATCATTTTCAATCAAAGAAAAGTGGCACATGCAATAGGTGAAGTGTGTGATACTACCCTAGCATGGCAAACATGTGCATCAATTTTATTTGCAAAATAATGTTTTTCTTTAAACAAACATCTAAATCATTTGAAATAGAAATTATTTTATTTTTCAAAGCAACATTCTCTTTTAAAACAAAATCAACTTTTGAAGACAAATTTTCATTTTTCTTCAAAATTGATTCACAATCATTTTTAGATTTTAAAAATTCATTTTCTTTTAGAACAAGGTCTAGATGAGATCTTAATGAATCCCTTTCATTATAGACCTCAACCTTCTCTTGCAAAACATTGTTAAGTCTAGAATGTAAACTTATATTTTCTTTTTCAAGGCCTAGACTTTTCTTTTTCAAAATCTTATATTTTTCAATCAATTTTTCACAAACAATAGATAGTTCTTCATTCAAAGCATGGGGATCAACATAATCATCACATGAAGAACTAGCATCAAAACTATCTAGTTGAGATTCGAATGTACCTCAAGGGAGTCATTCCCTTGGACCATGAAGCATTGAGAATCGGATTCTCCACTAGACTCCTCCGGTTGATTGGCAATTGAAGCTTGGAGGTGGTGGTTGTCAACATATTCCATACTGCAAATGCGGAATCAAAGTTAAAAGCAAGCATAAGATATTCTTTATTTAATGTGCTTCTAATGGCCTCAAGGGCTTGTGCATTGGCCCCTATATGCTTGCGGTCACCAAGATAACATCTCTTGGTAGCGGCAAGGAAAACATGCAATCC
Source organism: Agave tequilana (assembly GCA_038442645.1). NCBI lineage: Eukaryota > Viridiplantae > Streptophyta > Magnoliopsida > Asparagales > Asparagaceae > Agave > Agave tequilana. The sequence goes on along the minus strand of JAVJIF010034075.1, from coordinate 5,542 downwards.
TAGGGTGTTAGGTACATGGACATCCTATACTTCCAAACAACAATGTTGGAAGGGTCAAAACTAGGTGGGGTCATGAAGTCCATGGTAAACTATATGAGTGTGCAAACAAGCAAATGCAAACAATAGATTAGCAAACAAATGGATCTCACTCCTAGGATGTTAAGCCTAATATCAGGAGCGTAGGCTCTGATACCAATTGTAAATCACCTAGAGGGGGGGTGAATAGGTGATAATGCTAATCTAGAAACTTCAAATGCGCTAAATGCGGAAGCTTAAAATAAATTTGCACAAACACTTAATACAACACACAAGTGTAGCCGAATTCCCCGCGAAGGGCTCTGGACTAACTCCTCTTGATTCCCCTAGATATGGGTTGAGGTGCTATATGAAGCTCTTGTGGTTAAGTATAAGTGAGGCACACACAAACAACCAAGCATATAAGATGAATAGGCAATATGAATATATGCAAGGCACAACACAAGCAAATTGATATGATGCTATGAATGATACTTTGCACAAAATAAAGAGAGAGAGTTAGGAGATAATGGATCAAACGCTAACAATAAGATATGTTTCGAGGTTCGAGCCCCTAGCTCTACATCCCCGCCTTCACCACCGTGAAGGATTTCCAATCCACTATCTCCCACCGAGGGAACCTCCACCGAGGAGGATTTGTTACAACAAAGGGAGTACCGAACTCCTCTCTCAAACACCGCCTCACAACCGAGGGGTAGGCCCATAGCCAAACGACAACCAACACCTCTACAGAAGAGGGTTTACAAACCAAACTCCACCTCTCACTAGAGGGAGCAAACCAACCAACTCAACCTCTACCAAAGAGGAGCAAACCAATCACCCGATCAACCTCTACCAAAGAGGGATACAACAAAAGCAAGGGTGCACAACTTGGAGGCTCAAACAACCTCAAACAATCTCCTTTTCCACAAACAAATGATCCTGAATAGATTAGGATATAGGATAGCTCAAGTGTGGAAAAACTAGAGTTTGGAAAACAAAAACTCAAAGAAAAATACTTGGAAAACTCTTGTAAAAGATAGAAATGAAGAACCAAAACAAATCTCCCAATTTTCTATTTTCTTTGATTTTTCTAAAAACTCTAAAACAAATAGGATTGATCTTTTGAAGCTCTAAAACCTTTTGAAAACTTGTTTTAAACACCAGAGAATATAGAAATTTTGCTCTTCAAAATCTTGGTTAAAAACACCAAGCAATGGGGTATTTATAGCACCAAAACAAAACTAGCCATTAGGCTGATCTGTCAGCCTGACAGGCCTAGCGGTCGGCCGGCCGGCCGACCGTCAACGGTCATATTTCTGACCGTTGGGCAAACCAGTCGGCCGCGGCCGACCGCCCAGATACAGAGAGCAAAGCTCTCTGGTCCGGTCAGCCGCCGGCCGACCGTCTCTGTGTCTGCCAAACGTGCACAAACCTGTGCACGTCAGTCGACCCCAAGGGTCGACCGGCCTTTGGTGCGGTCGACCCGTGCGGTTGGCCGACCTGGCCTGTCAGCCACAGTCCTGGGTCAGAAACACATGTTAAAAATATTTCTAAAAAATCTTTTAAGTCTTGTAAAAATACTCAAAAATAGTTTTATCATTTTGCATTGATACATAAACATGTGATAAAAATTTCAACTCAATTATCAAGCAATTTGTACTATTTTTGTGTTTAAACATTTTTACCAAAAACCAAAACTTATATTTTATCAAACTTGTATTTTTCAATAGGAAATCTGATTTTTCCTAAAACTCATGAATAGACATATCAAAATAAGTTTGTTTAAGATATGAAGCATGTATGTATATTGAACACATCTAATATACATAAAAAAACCATTTAAACTTGTTTTGATCTAAACTATTCATGAAAACCCAATCCAAACATAAAACGTGAGTGTTGTGCACTTGAGCATATCAACTATTCTTATCTTTACAAATGGATCTAAAACACACTAAACTAAATTAGGATACCTAAGTCTTCTTGACGATCTTCAATCTTCAAGCCGACTCGATGCCAAACGTGATCCACCGAGTGCAAAGGTATGATCTTGATGCTCGGGCACGGGAATCACCAAGTGAAGGCTTACAAATTCCTCTTTTTGAAGCAATCACCAACTAATATCTTGATCAATGATCTGAAACTAAAATCACAAGATTATTAGTAAATATAACTACATGAGTTAGTCATCATCAAAACTAGAGAGGAAGGCCTCTGGGCCAACAAAGCCCTTGTGCACTCTCGTGCACATCGGTTGACCGATCGGTTGACTGAGCCCTGGTTCGGTCGACCGGTCGGTTGACCGCCAGTAGGCCAAGGACAGCGTTTATAAGTTATAAAATGTTGGCTTTTAAATACCTATAAAATCCAAAAAAATAAGTTCATGTAAATATTTCAAGTACAAATATGTGTGATCAAAAATCAACATATATTACAACCTATTTGAACTATTTTTGAGGCACGAAAATTAAACTTTAAATAAAAAACTGTATTTTCCAAAAAACTAAACTTTGAAATGGAAAACTGCTTTTTCCTTAAACTTACAAATATAAAAACAAGATATTTAAATACTTTTGAAGTATAGTGTGTATAGATAGAATCCAATACATATTATAAATGAGATATCTATGTTTTTGAGATTAAATCCGAAAATAAGTTTGATAAAAATAAAACTTAAACACATGACTAGATATACATCAAAATAAGTTTTCCTAAGCATACAAAGTATAGATGTATATGGATGAAATCAATATACATTAAACCATGTAAACTTCTTTTGATTCTATGTATTCATGAAAATGAAAAATATGTTCTTGAAAATCTAAAACGGTTAAGCCAAAATCAAAACTTTTGAACTTGTGTGTGCGTTTACTTGAGCATATCAAGACTAATTTATCCTTACATAAGATCTAAATAAAATTAAACAAATCTAAACTGAAGTCTTCTTGTCGATCTTCTTCTTCAAGATGACTTGATCTAAACACGATCCATAGAGCTTGACTCCATCCGAGTATTATATGCGATCTTGAAATGAGAGCTCTTGAATCAACACATATTAGCTTCAAAACTTGACTTTGAATCTTTTATTGACGCTAAACACCTACTAAGATCTTGATTAATATCTGAAAACTTATTAAGCATAAGATCATTAGTAACATAACTTAATAAGTTAGTCATAATAAAAACTAAGATGAAGGGCCTTTGGGCCAACAAGAGTTAATTAAAAAGAGATAAAATTAACTAGTTAATTTTATAATTTCCCTGCTTACTTTTTTATCTCTCCACTCATGAGTGATACAATATTGTATTTTCTCCCTATTTATGATAAAAGACTTTTACTGTTGAGTCACCAGTGATCAAGAATAGTTTCACGTCAAAAAGTTGAATAAAAAATAAATGACAAATAGAAAATTGCTCTCAAATTACCATTTTAATCTTTTAGTTAGCTATATCCCAGTTTGTATTTGTGTCTTTATGAGTGAGATAGATCAGTGGTTGTTTGTGTGGGACAGTTCTGTTAGAAAAATGAAGAATTTAAGTGAATTTTTGAGCTGAATTAAGGCACGATCCATTGATAGAATCAACAGGATAATAGTTGGAGTATGTTCTCCTTCCATTGTTGATGAACGTGGTATATTCACATATTGAATTTCACGAATAAATGAGATATTCAAGTCAAAAGTTAGCCTAATTCAATAGCTAAAGGGGACTAAATGTAACATATTTAGTCTCACATTAGATATAGAGTGGATATTTGAAGTGTTTTAAATAGAAGAAAATGGGAATAAAGGGTGTACCCTTTGGGTACTTGGAGCTTTCACGCGCGATTTGGGAAGAAACCATGCGCACGCACCGCAGGGGCCGGCGCCCGGGTCCGGGCGCGGTTACGGGTCCAACCCAGTCCGGTTCTTTTTGAACCGGGCTACACGGGTGGTTGGAAAGAACCGCTGCAACTTCCTGTCCGGAACAGTTGCAATAGACAGGAACCGTCACAACCGTTCCCACTGTCCTCCAACGACTTCCCAAGAGCGCTATAAATAGCACTCTGTGGAGTCTAAACGCAAAAAAAAAATCTCTCCTCTTCCTCTATTAAATAATTCATATCTAAAACAAGATTCAATTTGAAAGATCAGATTTTAGAATAAAAATTTGAAACAATATTCGGTCTGAAAGAAGTGCAGAGGAAATTCAACAGATTCTGAAATACAAAATTATTGTCTAAATCTGTGTCTTCTTAAGACATAAATTCTCTCTCCCTCCTTTCTCTACAGTGAATGATCCTCCAAATTTAAGACAAATATTCTCCTAAAATTTGTCTCCGTCCAACTACATTGAATTCTTTGTGAAGGTACTGATTAACTACGGTTCGACTGTACGGTGATTTGGTGGTGTTATTCAAATTCTGTGAAGGAGTGTTGTATCTTGGGAGACCAGCGTCTAGTAACCCATTAGCACCGTAGCGGGGGACATAATTGTCTTAAGGAGATCCGCTACATGCATACCTCACTCCAATTGCTGTATAATTAAATTAACGTTCTTTTTATAGGAGTTATACAGAAATATTTATATTCATAAATATTACTGTATACTGAGACTGACTAATACCAGTTTAATTGGTGTTTAACCAAGGAAGGTAACTGAAAGGTGATTCTGTAATTAAGGAACATTCTATTGAATGAAAAACTTCCCACCTGATATTCACTGACCTAGCCAATTAGATCGGTGACATTGATTGGTTGTCAGACCTGTTCTGCATCTAACAATCTTAAGACAATTAATTTTTCTTGAAGTTACGTACTTCTATTCTACTTGAAGTTGTAGAAAATGTTTGAGACTAACCAAGACAGTATTAGTAAGGCACCAAATATGCAAACTCAAACACTGGTGCCTGCTCCACTTTTTAACCCAAAGCCAGAGAAGCCAGAAAAATTTAATGGCATAGAATTCAAGAGGTGGCAATATAAAATGCTCTTCTACTTGACCACTCTACATTTGGCCAAATTCCTACAAGAGAATCCACCAGAACTCGGAACTGATCGGAACCTGTCCTTACAGTTGATGCATGGACATAAGGTGACTTCCTTTACTGGACTATATCTTAAATGGACTGAATGACTCTCTGTATAATGTCACAGTCCTATTTAAACGGTAAAGAAGTTATGGGCAAGTCTCGATAAGAAGTATAAGACCGAGGATGCCAGTATGAAGAAGTTCATCGTGGGATTATTTCTAGAGTGCAAGATGGTGGACATCAAGACTGTAATCAATCAGGTGCAAGAATTCTAACTTATCTTGCACGATATAGAGGCTGAAGGTATGATTCTACTTGAAACTTTTCAGGTTGCAACTATCATGGAAAAACTGCCACCTGTGTGGAGAGATTTCAAGAACTACCTAAAGAACAAGCGCAAGAAACTAAAGTTGGAAGATCTCATTGTGAGGCTTCGAATTGAGGAGGACAACCGGAAGTCTGAGAAAAGAAGCAACAAGAACTCCTATGATGTTGGCCCAAAGGCCTATCACC